>WEIU01014523.1:322126-409681 GCA_013389925.1 Aegithalos caudatus
GGCGAGCCGACGGAACGGCTCGGGGTGTGCTTAAATAAGTAAACTTCCCTCTGCCGAGGCCAGAACCGGAACCGTGTGTGTTCCCTGCCTGTGACCCGCCGGGTGGCAGAGCCCTGCCCGGCGTGTGCTGCCCTGGGCGGAGCGGGGGCTCGGCCCTGCAGAGCGCTGCGCCCGTCCTAAGGCTCACGATGGACATATAATGGGAGCCTCCTGCAAAACTAATTCTCAAGTCAAGAGGAAACGGGGCGCTTCTGGTAACGTAGCGTGTAAATTGAATGCCAAATGGCAACCTGCAAGTAACAGTAGTGCTGGCGAGCTCTGTGTATTCCCGCCAGCGAGGTCAGCGTCCCCTGTAGATCTCCGTGGTACTGTTAAGGGCACCTGCCAAAGCCGGAGAATCCGCCGGTTCGGCTGCAGGGAGCCCTGGTGTGGTGCCCACTGTGGAGCCGAGCAGCGGTGGCAAAGAGACCTCCACCTCTAAGCTATGGACCGCTGAGAACACTACTGGAGTAGAGCATACCTGCTGCAAGGGCCAAACAACATTATTGTGGCCACCACATAAGTGCAAACATACAATGGGTTCAGAAGAAGGGAATGTAAGGACTTATCTCAGATTGATATATAAGCAAGTTTCCAAATTCTAGTGGTCAGGCAGTGCCCTGCTGTAGTTTTTTTGTTTGTTAAAAAAAAAAAAAAAACCCAACAACCCCCCCCCCCCCCCCCAAAAGAAAAAAAAAAAAAAAAACCCAACAACCCCCCCCCCCCCCCCCAAAAGAAAAAAAAAAAAAAAAACCCAAAAAAACCAAAACACCAACAAAAAACCGACCCTCCCCTGCCCCCCCCCAGTATGCTCTGGATTGCTAGATACTGACTTTTAAACATGATTTTGGATAGACCTATGCTCTCCTATCTTTTGTGGACTTTTAAAAATTACTTTCAGAATCTTATATTTCCCTGAATAAACTTATTTTTCCCCAAATTTCACCTCTTCTCCAGTTCACTGTGGACAAAAGATAGTGGAGTAAATTTTGAGTCAAACGATGTGTACTTCAGGTTTGGTTTTTGGGCATTAACTTTCACACGTGCAGTGTTTAAAATATCCCAAATCCAATGTAATTGATTAGGTTTTCTATCACTGAGATGTGTTATCATTGAGCGCTGGGAGAAGGGGGTGCATCTTCTGTGTTATAGAAAAGAAACCCAAGCAAGAAAAGAAAGAGATGCATGACCTGTCACTTTCTTAGTAAATTATTTTCATTACTCTACATTCCTGCAAAGGAGAAATAAGGTGATACAGAAAGAACCAGTTGAAGAAGCTGGAAATGAATCATCCTCTCTCACCTGGATTAATAGTGTAGAATTTTGTAGCTAATACCAGTGTGTCAAATTTGTCCTGATTCTGTCTGGAGAGAGCCTTCATATATCTGTGCATCTGCAGAGCTATCTGCCTGATGAACTTGTTCCCTGGCATGCTGTTCTTCATCACCTGCCCAGGGACAACAACTGCATTAATAAAAAACTAGTGTCCTGAAGCACAGAGGACAAGGCCAGGCCTTGTGAAGGTGGTGATGTGGAAGGTTTTAAGTCCCACTTCTTTGTCATGGATAGGTTAAGGCACACATTGTTTTGTATCTTACCTATTTGAAGCTGTGTATTTATTGAGGATGGGGAAGTAGCTATATGACTTTAGGATAAATTGAATGACTTTAGGATAAATTGAAAAGTGTCCCCAAAGTCATTGGGAGACAATGACCATTCAGTATCTGCAACACATTTTAAGTATACCTGTTATATATGCTGGGGCACCCTTTCCAGTAGCTAAATCCAGATGCAAGTACCAGAGAAATCAGAGGAATGAGTAAAGCAATTCCGTGAGTGAGAACTGGGGTTTTTGTTTGTTTCTTTGCATTACTTTTATTTTTTAGTATATTAAGATAACATACTTTAAATGATCTATAATTTCCCAATTGTTCTGAGCAGGATGAGGAAGAGACTCATATAATTCCAGGGGGCTGTTTTTAGCAAGGGTATTGAAATAATCCTGTGAGTGGTTTCCTTTACAACTTTATAGGTCACCACCCTTCCTCTTGGAAATTGAAAACGTAACTTTTCCTTAACTTGTTGAACAATGCTTGCAGTACACTGATATCCTACAGCTTGCTTCAGTAATTAGTATAACTGGTTTGAAGAAAAAGGGCTTAACTTACTCTTTGTATGTATGTCTAACAGTATTCATACACATACAGAATGTCTATGGGCTGTCTATTTGTCTTTTTCTCTGGCATTAATAGTAAGAAACTTTGGGAAATGGTGGAATTTAACATATATTTTGCTAGAGTTGCATGTAACATAAATGACATTTCATTTTGTGCCCAGTGGTGACTGAGTATAGTTACACTGTGTTGTGTGTCTGTAGGATGAGAATTTCTCCCATGACAATGAGACTTCACAAATGGACACTACTGACACTACTACTTTGTTTGCCACTCTTGACTTGTATGTCATGAGCTTCTGTTTATTTATATAAATATATCTACATATCTATCTATCTATCTATCTATCTATCTATCTATCTATCTTTGCAGCAGTTAATATCTCTTCATATTAGAGTATACAGGATCTGAATTTAATATTGACACTTCCTTTAACTTTCTGGTAAATTTTCTGTAAATTTTCCATGAAAAAAAATGCGGCTCTTTCTGACTACCTGCAAAATAACGAAGGGTGACCACTATTAACACTGGAGCACCTTGGATGGAGTTGGTTTACTTAACATTGTAAGAAATCATAAACCCCTGCCTCAGGATGGTGAAGTTATAAATTGTTGATATTACAAAGAATCACTTAAGTGCTAGTTTCTCACAAGTTGGAAGAGAGAAAACATGCAGCTGAATCCGAACAATACATGACTGGCACCTGTAATTTAAAAATCTGATCTGTCATACACCTGAGATAAAAGCTTCAGGAAGAAAACAGATGTGACACTGGTAAGGCTCACACATTCTGCACTGACTGCCCTTCTGTCGAAGGGAAGCAAAATGTATTCCCAGATTCTGGGGCATTGCAGTACTCTTTTTCTTGTGTCTGACAGAAACATCATACAAACATTTTGGGGCTAATTCTCTTGCTGGTGCCAAGAATTTTTGGTAGCAATTTATTAGAGAGGAAATCTTCATAATTGAATTTTGTTGTTATTGGAAGAGGCAGCCAGGATACACCTCTGTAATATGAGAGACCATCCAGTACACCAACTAGTGCCCTACCAATAAGTGCTTTTAAATCAGTGTAGGAGAGGAAAAAAAAGAAATGCGCTTCAGCTTATTTAGGCAATCTCTGTAAAAAGCTTTTTCTCATAATAGAAAAAATGTCACTTACTGCACAAATACTTCAGTGTGTAGCAAAAGTGCAATAAAGGCACTTTTGTAAAATTAGTGCTCCTATTTGTTACTTGGTGTCAGAGTAGTGAATATGTCTGAGATTGCAGTTGTTGTGTCCTAACACTGGATTTTTTTTCCTGACCCATATCAATGTTAGTACAAATTTCCACTGTATGTAGTTAGACTTTTCAGGGAACAGGTTTTAGTAGGAGTGTGCCTAGTAGATAATTTTGTGTCTCAGATCTAGCTATTATATTGCTTTATCATTTCCACATTTGATTAGGCAATACAGTTATGCATTTATGACAACTAAAATTGTGTCTTAATAAGCAGTTTATGACTGAGCAACATCTGGGGTTCATACAGGTTTTGTCTGACAGCTCAGATGTGATGGTGCGGGCTGCGCGAGAGAACTTGTTTTGTTCCTTCAAGGATGTAACCCAGAGTCAGAAGGAGGACCCAAACCCCAATATCCCAGCCTCTGGTGACATTATGCTATATCCCGTCAACATCTCTGTGTTGGAAAGTATGATTTCCAGGAGCAAAAAAAGATGGTCAGTTCTGTATCTCTTTCATAACTTGATATGCGGAGTCTGGATATCATTCCAGTGGCCAGAGATCCCTATCATCCAAAAGGCTTGTCCAAGATCATGCCTAGATTGGCATTGCCTAGCACACATTTTTGATGTTGTAGGACTACCCTGGCTTAAAAGCATCTGCTCTCAGATCCTAGGAATAACTGTACCCTCACCACTTGCTTTTTCACAAATTTTGGGATCCTCCCTTTTCTGCCATACTCTTGGATAGGGCAATTGAGGGGGTTGTGGTTGAGTGTGCAGGGACTGCCAAGACACTCAGGTCTGCACAGGAGGGATTTGTCTTTGCAACTGTCTTTGGAAAAATGACATAAGAAGAGAGAAGGTCTTGGCTGGGATCATGTGTGTTCCTTCCCAGCTGGAGCTGCCTTCTATCCTCTCATTCCTCAGGAAATGGTTGAGCAGGGCTCAGTTCCAGGGTGGTGGGCTGAAGCTTTCCTTTTCTTAGTGTAGTGATGATGTGTGTCCCCTCTGCTTCAGGAATGGGACTCCCAGATGTGCCAGCAGCAGCCAGGGTGGAGGGCAGAACATGCTTCTGCACTCCCTGGAAAACTTGTAGCATTTTTTAGATTTCAGTAAGTGTGGGCAAAAATTTTGTAGTTGATTCAGGGTTTGGATTTTCTGGTTTCCCGAAGTAAAAACTGTAGCCAGACGTATGGGACCAAAAGATAATCAGTATTCAAATTTCTGAACCAATAATCAGCCTTGCTTTATCTATTATGTTTGTTGCAAGGAATTGCGCTGGAGTTAAAAGGAAGAAACACAATGATTTAAACAGAAGTGTGTCTAGGTCCTGACAAATGAATAGACCAGGCACGATTGCAGAATACTTCTAAAGTGTATGCTTTTTTTTCCATGGAAAATCAGATTTTGTAAAAAATAGATGAGGACAAGTATGTTTTATTGCACAATGAGAAACTGCCAACTCTTACATTGTAGGATTTTTCCCTCCACTATTCTTTTTCCTCTGAAAAAGGGAAAATTTCATTTAGTTACTGTTTGTTCTTGTATTTGGTGATCACTGCAGTCTTTGGTACCCAGTCAAGTAGCAGATTGCAGATTATTTTGTTGCCTGTGCCACAGCTTAATTGAAGGTACAAAAAGGAATTGCGGTGCTCTAATTAATCAGTTTTAAATACATGTATTTCCCATTTAAGCCTTATATTTTCCAGCTGTTAGGAAAATTTTCTGGGTTTTTTCCTTATGTAAGCCTACTCAATATTGGTTTAAAATCCATTGGAAGTTTCTCTGGAAGATCAGTTCTGGCCACAGATATGTGCAACAGCATTGGAGAAACTTGCTTTCTTTTTTCTTCTCAGTGATATATTCCAATTGGCTTGAAGAGCCTTCTTCATCCAATAGGTTTTTTTCTCTGTGTGGGCTACATCTTGTCCTGCAGGCACCAAGTAGAGCCATTGGCTTCTGCACATAAAATGTATGAAAAGTTGGGGACATCAAAGGTTTGAAAAGCTTAAGTCAAAATTACTTAGTTTTTGTTCTTTAATTATCAGGATATTCTGCTTCTAGGACTTTTTTCTGCCACATGTTTTTCACAGGGTAATGAAATGGAGGTCTACTTTTAAACTTTCAACCCCATATTATCATGGAAAATGTTTTCTTGGCTTGTTTCCAGAAACAGTCTGATGGCAGCTCAGAGTACAAAAGGTTCCATATCATCATTGAGGCCCAGCCTCAAATCCCATATGCAGCTCTTGTAGCTTGCCCAGGTGTGTCACATGGTATATTTGGCTGGGTAGCCAACTGGGGATATTGAGTGAGACGTGCATATTGTATCCAAATACCAAATCTTCTATATTGTGGGCAAGTGAGACTTGTCTGTGAAGCAGAGAAGTGTTTTGGCAGCATCTGGGACATTTGCCATCTTGACAGGACCCCTTGCTTAGCAGTGAGTTATATTTTACACAGATCTCCTAGGTGAGCTCCTAACTAATAATAGTGTATATTTTATAGGAGGAGTGAGGTCTATCCCCCTTGTTTCTATTAGTATTAGAAGAAATTCCAAACAAACAACAAACAAACAAAAACAAACACCCAAACAACCCTGAAAAAACCCACCCACAAAGAAAACAATCCCCAGAAAACAGTCCTGCAAAACTTCCTGAACACCTTTGCCCTGTGCTGGTGGTGCATCCTGAAAGAGGAAGCAGTAGGCTGCAGCTTCACTCTCTAGATTACTGCAGACCACAGGCAAGTTTGTAATCATGGATTTTGCTTGCCAGAAGAAAATGCACTAAATAACTTTGAATGAGCAGGCAAGGTTGGCACTGCAGGGAACATTTTCTGGCTGCTGTGTGGTTAAATCATATTTGTTTAATGGGGTTATTTTTAGCCTGTTGTGGTCTCTTAAGTCACATAGTGCCTCTGCTTCTGCACCCGATCTCATGGCTCACTGAACGATTGCCTCTTCTGCTGGGGCTCTGAGCCTGTCAGGTCAGGCTCCCACCACCATGCTGGGTGATCCAGGCACGTGGGCAGCTCCTGGCTTCTGCTAGGGTCTCCTAGCATGTGTCGTGGGGACTGGAAGCACAGCACTGCCAGTGCTGGAGGGACTTCATAAATGCAGGAAGGACAGCAGGACATGGTTTTGCCTACTCCATGCTGTGGACATTCTCTTCATTGAGCTGCTATGGCAGAAGCTCTGTCTCTCCACAGCCTTTCTAGTAGGTAGCAGCTACAAGGAGCTGACCTGCTTCTTTCACTCACCTATATTCTCTCTGGTTCTGTCCTGTTTCCACACCTCAGTCTCCTTCCCTGTGCCCTTTCCCTACCTTTCTGAAGAGTATTACTGGGAAAGGATTGTCCATCAAACTTTATTTAGGGCTTTGGAAGACTCCTGAGAGAGTCAAGGAGGGCCGTGACCTCCAAGCCCAGGAGTGAGAAGAAATGAGTAATAGATTCTGAGAAACTCATTCAGGTGTGCTTGGGATGCATGCCTTGGGGAAACCAAGATGGAGATCAACATGTGGGAAGTGGGCAGCTGCTCTTTGGACTTAGGAGTTTTTTCTTCCACATGTTTTTCGCAGGGTTGTCAAATGGATGTCTACTTTTAAATTGAACTTTTTCAGTTCAACCCCATATAATCATGGAAAACCTTCCCCAGGTCCTCCTGGGGGGCAGCCAAGAAGGCCTGCAAGGCTGCACATGTGGCCAGCCAGGAGCTCCCCAGTGGGGTCCTGGCTGCCTTGAACCTCTGGGCTGGGTTCTGGTGTCCAAGTTTGGCAGCACCCACGTGTAGCCCATGGGTTTGCCCACCTCAGATTTCCCTTGCATCTTTTTAAAGTACTACCTTGACCTCAGCATGGTGTTGCTACAATGCTGAGGTGTCTCATTGTGCAGTCATTGCTGCCTGTGGTTTTGATGCAAAACTAAAGGACAAATGTTGTTTTGGAGGCTGTTACTTATTTGCTTTATTTATTGCTGATATGGAAAGCAAAGGAATCTCTGGTGTATTACCTCCTGTTCAAGTCATTGTTGTGCTAATGCCTAGGTATAACCACTCAAGAACTGTCATTAGTGGTCTGTTATTTATTTTCTTTTTACATTGAAGATCCTATTATCTGTGTAACCTGTTATATTAATAGAGCTAACTTCAATTGCTGTAACTTGATTTAAAAGGAAAGTAACGCTGCTCCTAACATAATGTGGAATAGTTATGTCATAAAATCATAGAATCATAGAATGGTTTGAGTTGGATAGGACCTTGAAGATATCTATTTCCAGCCCCCCTGCCATGGGCAGTGACGCTGGTCACTAGATCAGGTTGCTTAAGGTTCCTTTCAACCTGACCTTGAACACTTGCAGGGACAAGGCATCCACAACTTCTCTAGGCAACCTGTTCCAGCGTTTTACCACCCTCTGAGTAAAGAATTTCTTCCTAACATCTAATCTAATCCTGTTCCCACAGACTCCCCCATTTAATCTTCTCAATACAAAATAACTTTTTCTTAGACATTTTCTCTTGCTTCTCTAGTCAATGAGTCTAATCTCAGCTGAGGTATATAACTCACAGGAAACTTTACTAAAATTTGTGTAATTTTTTAAGAATTCAGTTTATTGCTTCAAAATTCATCATCTTGCTAATAGTATGCTGAAACTGTATGCTGTACAGTCTTATAAGGGGTACTTGGAAGAGGTATTGTGTGTAGAACTGGTGTGGTCTTAAGTTTCTGAATTGCATGATAGAAGGTAAACATACTGGTGAGTAAAAAAGCTAATCTTTAATTGCTGTGAAGGACATATGTACATACTGTCAGTACCACAGTTAATTCAAGCTCAGTTTTTACTGTAGAATGCTTTATTTTAGAATGCAGAATAAAGTGGCAATTGTTAATGCTTCTGGGTAGTTGCTGGTACAATAGTGGCACAAAATTCTGAGCTTCAGCATCGTATCTTTTTGTTATTTTTTTCATTTAAATATTATACTAAGTTTCTGTGGAAAATAGTCCAAAATATTGCAGTGGTTTGGGGGGATATTTTCATTGCTCTTTTCTGAAGAGAAATTAAAATTATTTGTTTCTAAAAAAATCTGAATTTATGTCTCTGTCCCCTCTCCAACCCTGCCATGGCATTTCCCCATTCCTGGGCAGGAAGCTACAGGTGCTGTTTTCACAAAATTTGTCAAGACGGTTTCTAACAAAAACACTTATTTTTCTTGCCATCATTCAACATGAAGTGTTGGCTTGGTGCATTTCCCACTGGGAAAGTATCCAGAGTGTTTTTAATAATTCACAGCTGATAACAGCCCTGAGGCCATTTTTTGGAGGCTTCCCAGAGAGCAGCCTGAGCTCCTGCTGGGATGCAGGCTAAACCAAGGCTGCTTCCAGAGCCTAGTCCTTTAGGTTTGTATCTTCAGTGTTCAGATGAAGTAACCTGAGAAAAACACCAGTTCCATACATTAGACTTACTGTGCCATTGCTGTCAGGAAAATTACAGTTTCTCTTGTGGTTTACTGGTACTTCAGCAGGGCAAGTTATATGCCTCTTTAATCAACTTTACATCCCAAATGCCACTGAGATTCAGCAAGCTAGATCAGGTGGAAAGATTTCTTTTGTGGCTGAGAATATCTGTCAGATGGCGTCTGTATTATGCAGTGCTAAATATTTCTACTGAGAGAAGTTTTAGATCTTGTTCTATTTATTGTCCTAGTGATAGAAGTCTAAATGCTGGCACCCCTGATTTCCATGTTTCTCATGATAAATCATATATAAATAAGCAGACCATCTTCTCACATACTGCTGAAATCTCTCTTCTGTATAATTGCCAAACGCTGCATGGATACCTTAGGGTTTAAGTTAAGGTGCTTACATAATATGTGTCTGCAGTTCAAGTGTAAAATATATTTCTAGGGGCACAAATGTGAGGAAATTGCTAAAGCCAAGGGAAGGCACAACATATTGTTAAGTACAAAGCATTATTTGACTTGTCTTCAGCAAGGTTTTAAGGAAATGTTAAATTTTGTGATCATTCAGTCACTGCTGGCTTGAACCTTTAAAAATACCTCTCCTTGTTTCAGTTAGCTTTTCTAGGAAGGGATGACAACACCCAGCAATCAGTGCTGAAGCACCAGCCAGTTGAGCAGTAGTGCAGTTCTCCAGCAATTTGGCTTATGTTTGTATGTGGTACAAGGGAAGTTGTTCCCCCAATCCTTTTATGATTATAAAATAATGCGTGATTTTTTGCAAACAATTGTGACTGAAGCATAAAAGCTTTTGATATGACTTATTTAAAAGTTTGCAAAAACACAGTGGATGGTCAAATAACTAAGAAGAAACTGTGACTATCAATATCTGGACTGTGATTTTTAATTTTTTTTTAAAGCCATACACAATTTATGGTTTCTGCAGTGAGGTTGTCTTTGGGAGTTTTATTGTTGCGTCATGCAAGGGAGATCTTGTTTTACTCAGGGTGGCAAACCTCACCTAGTAATAGGTCAGTTCTGTCAAGCAATTTGGATTTTACTCAAAAGCACAGGAGCAAACATGCAGAGATCATGGCTTAGTCATTCGGAATCTGCTCAGCTTCAAAGGTAGCTTTGTATGTAGGCTACAAAACTCTTGACCCAGTACCAGCTACAGCAAACAAAACTCTATATTAGTATACTCACCACATATTTTGCCAAGATCCATCAAAATACTGGAATAACTTTTTGGTATACTCTTTCAAGTGTTCTCCTGGGTATTATCCAACGAGTATTGCCAGATGCTATTACAGCCAAAAAGGTGTTTCACCACCTTCAACACTGAGGGCCAGCATCTTAGGATCTGAGCATATGGGATATGGCAATATAGAAGATAAACATGAGCTCTCCTGGATAGGGTTCTGCCAAGTAGTTTTTAACTATTGATAATTAGGCCTGTGTTAATCAAAATAACAGAAGGGGAGAGATAATAATTACTGAATGAGTTGAACATTCAGTATCAGAATTTCTCTGAATTTGCTGACAGAAGTGAAAAAGTGATTTTTCTTTTACTAGCATTTAAGTATGCTTATTTCTGTGGCCAACTGGAAGGCAGAAAGCAGCCATATATGGGCTGAAATTCTACAAAGAATGTGCAATAAATAGATAGTTTGGAAGAAGGTTCCGCAGGGTCTCAAGAACAGAGTCTATGAGGGAGAGGATTCTATTTCCAGCTCAACAAATAGTTAGCACCACAGGACTTGTTTATTTAGTGGGGAAAGAAGACTAAGAGGAGTACTTGAAATAACAAATTCCCCCTTCATGAAACAGCGTACTAGTGAAATTATGGTCAAAGGTTAAAGGCATTACCTTTCTATTGGGAACTGGTGTTTGTTTTGGTAGGGCTTAGTTTGGGGGAAGGACGTTTCCCATTTGGACCCCCTTGTGAGGCTGACTGAGGTGTGTGGTGCCCTTGGCTGCATGGCAGAAGCAGCCTGTGCCAAGGCCTGGTTTGGGCTGCAGAGGTAGGTAGAGGTGGGTGCAATCCAGCTGAGGCATGATGAGCTGGTAGCAGCAAGAACACACTTGCAGGCTTCCCACTTTGCTCCATTCCCATGGCCATGGAAATCTGGGACTTCGTGGAGCAAAACATCCGGCTCTTGTGCCCTGAAACCTGACAGTGTTGCTGAATGTAGTGGCTGTACTCCAGATGTGTTTTGCTTGCAAAGGCTGGAAGGGAAAGCTGCAGTCTGAGCAGTGTAAGGACTGTAGTCAGGCAGCTTAGGACTCTGATTTTTGGAAGGTGTGCAGCACTAGCAGTAGCACAGTCAGCAGTTGCTCAGAGATTAGATTTGGGAATATTATAAATTTTGGAAGATCATACTTTTCCAGTACATGTTCTGTCACACTTGTAGGGAATTCTAAATATGGACTAGGCGTAAATGCCCTGAACAGCACTGACTTCCTTGAGAGTGTTTTGGGCAAAGGGAGAGGAAATGAATCTCTTCTACTTGACTTTTTTGGTACTGTGTGTGGTCATCAAGAACAGTTCAACCTTTTGGCTAAGGTTCCTTTGAGGATAATCCAGATATCCCTTCCTGTCACTTTCAAGAAACTGTACCCAAAAAGGTAACAAATGGGGGAAACATCCATTTCCATAAACCTTGGAAAGGCTTAAATTAGCCCTGAAGGGCTGTTCTAGTAGTAATTGCTAAAATAATTATTTACATTTGCCTCATTACATTTGTTGTAATAGTTGCTGGTGAGTGGAGAATACGGAAATCCAAGAGGAAGAAAGAAAATTAATGGGCTTCCAATTTTTTCCCTGTATATTATTTTTAATTTTTCTTCTTGAATTACAGTTTTTAGGTGGAAGTAGTCAAAGGTTTTTGTGTAGGATCCCTCTGTTTATAACTTGTACAATTTGTTTTCCAAATCTAGATCATTGACAAGGAGATTAATCCCTTTGTGGACAAGTGGGAAGAAGAAGGACAGTTCCCAGCACATAAAGTGTTTAAAATCCTGGGACAGGCTGGATTCCTTGGTGTGGATAAGCCAACAGGTAGGCAAATGTGTAACTCCTGACTTTTAATAGTGGTAGACTCAATACATTAATTCACTTTTTCCCTAGGTCAAAGCATGGGTTGGAATTCAGTGCAAAGTTTACTTATATTCCTCATTCATATACATGCTGGTTACCAACTCTGCAAATACACAAAATAACACTGTAGAGTACTTAAGTTGATATTCTTCTAAATACAAATGTATTTAGATACATAACCTTTATGACTGTTACTTCAAAATCAGGGAAATGAGCATCACTTCAATGTTCAATGTAAAATCTGTACAGTTGTACTGCATTAAGTAGTTTTAGTTCGTATTGCTCTGGGTGTTTTTCTGTTCACACAAAGTATCTGCTGTACCTTCTCAGAATCCCCTATACCACCCCCCCCCTGCTACTCGACACCACCTAAGCCTTACCTGCCCCAGGTGAGCCCCAGTTGCCTGGCAGACCCCTCCCCTCCCTTCTCAGAGGGTATAAAGGACCCCTGGCACGGGGGTTTGGTCTCTTAGTCATCCCAACTGCATGGAGAAGGTTCTACAATAAACTGTGGGACCGTGTTCCTGGAAGATTAACGGTGCCTTTATCTTTTATCTTCATCCTTGCCTCAGTTTCCCCCCGGGGATCACTGCTAGCCAGAGCTGAACCCCTGGGGTGCAGGAACTCTGGCATACAGTAACTTTTCTTCTGGATCCAGATACATATGAAACAATCCAGATCTTCATTAAAGAAACCACAATTTGTAGGCGTTGGAAGGGTTTTAAGATTTGCCTTATTATACTTCCTGAATGTGCAACCTCTCCATGATTTCAAAGGATGAGGATAGTGTGACCTTTAGGCCATTATCCCCTAGACTGTCTTTAAAATGCACTATTCCAGTCCATAGAAGCCTGAACACAATAGGAAGCTGATGACACAGGGACCAAGTTTTTGCATGTCTGTATATGTAGGTGACACAAAAAGTCCAGAAGAATAGGAAGTATTTCTGCTCTTCAGCTAAGATGCATATTCTGCTATCATTTTTGTTTATGTGTGATGTAATATATACTTGTTTTCTTTTCAAATGCTACTGTTACGTGTTCAAGTCAGAATTCTCAGTGATTTTTTTTTTTACCCCCATTTTCCAATATTCAGAGCAGCCTGAAGTGACAGTATTTGAACAGTTAATGGCAGATAGTTTTCTATATGGAACGATTCACACAACCTTAGCTATGCCACACCACGCCATGATATTGCTAAGGCATGGGGTTCTGTGCGACAAATTATGTCTTTTTATCACTTAATTTCAGAGGAAGTATTCCCTCTTGAAATTAACTCATATTCTTACATTACAATGTAGAAGGTTGTCCCACAGCTGTTCAGCTGTTAGATCCCAGAGAACTGTTGGGCTGTGATTGTCTGACAAATCCAATTAGGTCTGAGCTGGTATTTCTTTACAGAAATGCTGACAGTTCAAGATTATGCTTAAGATCTATTTAAAGGACAAATAGGATTACTGGGGGAGAGAGAAAACCACTTCTCCTTTCTGCTATAATTGTTTGATAGGCAGATTTGAATTGCATCTCAGTGGGTTTCCTTCACATTGCTGATGTTTGCGTTGGTTATAATAATGGTTCATTGCATGGCTGACAGATTTCAGTTCAGCCTTGTTATATTCATCTCAGGACATGCAGAGGCTTCAGCTGGGATAAGGAACCTCAGTGCTGAAGGTGCTGCACATAAAACATTACAGAGTTGGGAACTTTGTATAATGCTGACAAAATAGCTGGGCAAGAAATAACGGGGGTGAAATCTGGTGAAGAAGGGACTTGTGGAGGTAAAGCTGGCACAGAAGGTTGCATCCGCTGATCATGCTTGTCATACTTACGTTTAAGACTATTTTAACTTTGGCTTTGATGTTTGTGTCTAGCTGTTAATGTAATTTATTTGACCTCTGCAGCTACATTTATAAAAGGTATAAAAAATTGGTAAAATCCTCCACAACCTGTGATCCATCTCAGTTCAGTATTGTTGGGTATACCAATTCATTGGAAGATGCTGTCTTTAGTTGTGCAGCAGAATGTCACCAGATCCAGCTTTGCTCTGTAATAGTGTAATGCCACCAGGTACATCCTGAAAGTCCTGAAACTATCCCCTGATTGTAAGTCAAAGTAAGGTGTGTAACAGCACAGTCTCCACTGCACAACTTCGGCAAAGCCTGAAATTCTTTGTCTTCTATGCTTCGACAAAGTGCTTAGGCTTGCTGTATGATTAGTGTATACTGTAATATAAAATTAAAAGATCCACCTTTTATACTCTGTTCAGCCACTTCTGTTATTTATTTGCTGTTTGCAGAGGAAGAGAAGTCTTATGAGATTTGAAGAATCCAAGAGCAGCCAGGAGCTTTGGAGGGGTGTTGCAGGAGGTCTGAAGAAGAGAGGTTAAATAGATTTGAGGAGAGCAATTGCAATGAGAGCACTTGTGAGTTAACAGTCTGCCCTACTTTCACAAACCAGAATTATCATGCTGTATCTCTTCAAATCCAGATCATAAGACATTTTCTTTAAAGAACAGTGATTTTTTTAAAAGTTAATTCACTTTAGTAATAGTTGCAGTTTTGAAATACAAGTTTTCCAAGATCATTCTGTCAAGTATGGAGGTGGTTTTTTTCCTGCAGAAATAATTTTGGAGCTTTCTGATTGGGCAGAAATGGGTTGCAAACTTGTTTTCCTTAGATAGAAGGAAACATCTGTTGGATTTCAGATTTGTTGAAAGTGGGCTTTTTCCTGTGTAAACACCATTCCCTTTATGAACAATGAGCTGCTTAATGGGAGTCATTTTTTTAAAAGAACGTACCTTACATGTGTCCCTTATCACTGGAAACTTTCTCTGTGCAGAGAGCTGATTTGGGGCACTATTTGTGTTGCAAAGGCTCCATCAATTCCCACTGTATGCAGTTGTGGGCTACAAACTTGACAAAGCTTTTCCTGTATATTTTTTCACAGTTGTTTACACAGTAGTTGGTTCTAGTGAATATTGGCTGTAGTTCAGGATGTTCATTGGAGGTCATGTAAACACTGTGGGCAAAGCTCAGTCATGTACCCATAATTGGAGAATTTTTAAGATCATTAGTAGATTTAACTTACTGTCTGGTCAGTTCTCTGGTGGAGAAAATCTTTTGTTTGAACCATTTCTCTGCTCTGGTATTCTTTACATGATTTAAAAATAGTGCATATGTTAGTTTTCCTTAGGAAAATGTTTGCATTGTGTTACATTGCAAGATTCTTCCTACCAGTAAAATACAAGGTGAAAAGTAAACATAATTTATGCATAAAAAGTATCTTTTTGCTCTATGCAAAATATGTCTTACAGAAGTACTTCGTTCAGGATTTAGAAGAAAAAAACCAGCATCCGTATATACTTACTATTCTTCATTTATGTTTACTGTGTATTTCTCCATAAATTACAAAATTCTGAGTTACTGAGCTACTGCCAGTCCCAAAACTAAGGGCAGAAAATATGAGGGCAGGCAGCAGAAATATTTAACCAGTCTTGGTAGTTGACCATTGCCTGTTTTGCAAAAACAGTTTTTCCAACTGTTTGCATAAAACAATTTCTTTGAACTTTTTTATGTGCAGATTAGATGAGATGCTGGATTAAAAGCTGAAAGTATCTATGTGGTTATTTGTGAGATTATGGTTTATGAATCAAAGCTTTGGCTGTTGCTAAATTTTAGGATCTGTTGCCAAAAATGAAGGATGAAAATGTGTTGTGTGCCTGCGTATGCCAATGCAGATGATTAAAAATTGTTTTATCAGCTGATGTAAAAGCACAGTAATCCTGTAAAGGATGGGAGAGAAAGGTTTGGGGGAGGGCAATATCTTCTCTCCTGCATATTCACATGGCATCATCACTGTGAAACGAGTGATATCAATGCCTGCTCTGGGTATTTCATTAGTGTTTACACTGGCAATACTGTAGGAATATTTACTGGAATGTGTTAGGATCTAGAAATAATTATGACAAGTTTGTCCAAATAGTAGCCTTCATTTATTGCTGTCAGACACTTAGCAGTGAACTTAGAAAATATGTTCTTGTATATTTCAGGAAAATTAGGTAACTGTGGTACAATTTGCACATGGATGGGAAAATGTAGTTTTACACTGTCTGCCCCCTTTCCTTACTGATGGGACAAAGGCCAGATTTGGGACTGGAGAAAGTAATAATTAGTACCTTCTTATCACATCAGACAGAGAAGCATCCAATAAAACAAAAATAATGTTTCAAGTGATTGATTGCACTGCAGTTGGAAAATGATGCAATATCTTTCCTTCAGAAAGCCTGTTTATTACAAGTGTCTCTGTTGAGTGTGGGGAAGGAATATATATCTATACTATTCTCTAAGGTTAATTTTGCTGGTAAAATGAGACCTTGTGAGAGTTTGGGCTTGGAGAGTCACTTGGAAAGAGTGTATGGGGTTATTTTTTACCCTTTCTATAATACTCGTTATATAGAATGAGCATAGGAAGACTTGGGAGGAGCAACAATTAGAAAGGAATTTAGTAGTTCAGGTGAAACAGGGTTTGATGGTATCTAGGAAAGTAAATGGAAGATATTCAGGTATTTCTGTGGATAGAACTAGGAGGGATATATCTGTCAGAAGTGAATTAATTTGCCCCAAACCATTTCTGTACAGCAGTAGTGGACCAGCTGCAATACTTGTGCTTGCTTTAGTAGATTTAAGTATAGTCAGTTGAATTCACTTCTTGATCTTTTTCCCACTTAGGAAAGAGTGCAGTAATAGTTAATAAATAATAGTTGACTCTAAATGTTTGCAAGAGAAGCCTTTGGGCCATGTTTTCAGACGCTAATGAACCAGTAAATCAGCACTCTCAAGTATTTACCAGCTATTATTTATACCTGTTTTGTAATCAAGAAATAATTTTAATAGGCCTCCAAAAAACTGTAGACCAAATCAGTCACTGCTTTATTTGAATCAATTTAATGACAAAATCTGTGATGTGTGGCAGGGGTTTGGAGACCTTGATCAAATAAGTATAAGAAATTTCAGGTACTTATTGGACCTTCTAATCTGATGGATTGGATTGAAATATCTGTAAAATGGGGTTTTGTATGTGTATATACACCTGAGTTCTGTGTAGTTGAGACTTCTTTTTCCCTCCTCAACTGTTGTGAAATGCTCCCTATTCAAGTCCCATCTAGTATCTTGCAAGTTCATGATGAAATGCAGTTGAAAATGGTAAGGAGGGGGACAGTTTGTTTGCTATGTTTCACAAATCATCAGATATTTCTGATTAGACAGGGAAATGAGCATTCGAGTTCATCTCTGGTTTCTTTCCTCAGCTGTGCACGTGACTTGGGAAATGGTTGTGCTTCTTTTCTTCGTGGCTGGTTGGGAAATGCAGTGGTATCTCTGGGAATAGCTTGTTCAGCTATCAATAGCAGCCAGCAGAGATTTACTGAAGGACACCCAGTCTTTGCAGAAGAGATAATCTTCCTTTAAATGTGTTGTTGGTAGATGGATCAGATTAGTTCCTGGGATTCTGCTTTTGTGCTTCAGATAAGACAAATCCTCACACTTACGGCTTGTAATGCAGAACACAGCAGTACTTTCTGCAGTTCAGGTGTGCTAATAACAATGTCTTAGGGGTCAGACTTAGGAATTTCTGAAACCTGATATGTGTAAAGGTAGTTACAAGTTATGTCAAAATTATATTGAGAGGGAAATTTAAAATGTGTCTTCCCTAAAGAAAGTTAGAAGCATCTAACTGGGAGCAAATACTCACTTATGTACATGCAATTAATGCCTGAACTCTTGACACACATTTTGCTCACAGCAGACCTGCCATGCCAAATTCACTTGTTTATCACAGGCTTTGCACAAACTGTCAGACCCACATGGTGTCTTGAATCTGACTAAGAGCACCTAGAATCTGCTTGCAGATTCGGTTACAAGCAGGGTGTTACTGTTCTGCACCTATTCTACTCTGGGTTGTGCAGCAGTCTGTCCTCTATTGTAGTTGGCTTTCCTCCAGTTTTGTAAGAAATTGTTGGGTTTGGGGATTTTCAAAGAGAAATATCTGCTAAAAATCTGATGTTCTTGATTTTATAATTGTGAATAAGAGAAGAATGCACACTAAAGAGAACAGTTGAATATATTAAAGATATATGAAACAATATAACATCTGAAAAGGATATAAGGATTGAGACATTATCAAGTAAGACATACTGTTCAGGAAGTTTTTATTAGAGGAGTCTTGTTTATTCTTTATTTCTGTAGATCAAATAGCAAGACTGTCTCTTGACAAAGCTTGGCCAATGAATGAGCTTATACTAAAATAACCTGGGTATTATAAATCTCTAATTTACACCTAACTCTCTTTTCCCAGTCTCAGGATTCTTGACTTCTGTCATATACATAAATGGGATAGTTTAAAAGCTTTCTGAACGTATAAATGCACCTCTGTGGTGGGTTTGGGAAAATTATTTTTGTGAAGTGTGGGATTGATTCAGTTTTACCCACTCACTTTTGCATTATGAACTGCTGGATGTGAAGGTTGATTTCTTCCATGGGGCCGAAGTGGGGAGGAATATTGTTAAACATTCACTCTGATGTTGACATGGAAAATCTCTGAAAAGCTATTGACTTGTCAACACTTGCAGATCCCATTTTACAGATCTTGAATGACATCTGCCTTGAAGAGGGGATTCTAAAAGATTTCAATAGAAGTTTTTTATTCCTAGTTATGTTTCTATTCCCAGCATTTCAGCACAATAAGTTGGAGTCCAGGCGTTGCAAGCCTGAACATGTGTAGCCAAATGAGAAGAAATGAAAAGAAAAAAAAAAGCTAAAAGAAATCAGACAAGTTGGTTCTCCTTCTAACATTTCTAATCCCTGGTGACACAGTTCATGCAAAATCTCACACATCATTATTAATCTAATCCCTGGGGATCTTGCATAAGGCCTTAGTCACTCCAGTGTCTGTAAGGAAGTTAAGAGGTCCCCATAACATAAAAAGTGCCTTTTTATGCAACTAGAAAATCAGGTCATGTACCTGCTCATGGCAGGAGATTTGGAGCTAGATGATCTTTATGGTATCTTCCAGCCCAAACCATTCTATAGTTCTGTAGGAAGGAGGACAGGCAAAGGCATGGAGCCAGTGTTTGTGAATGTGTGTGACAGGCAACTTGCTTACAGGATAAGTAGAGCACACAACACTTAGTAGCTTCGTATGCTACACTGTAAAACACAAAAAAATGTCAGGGAAGGATAGTAACATAGGGAATTTAGCTCCTTGGGGCTTATTATTTAAATATATATTTAGATAAGGCTAGAGATGGCCATTTACAGTTTTCTTATTTGATGGACTGGAACAAGTGAGTTTGCAGGCAGAGATGCAGAGAACTGAAATGTGTTTTTTAATTGTGCTGTATTGTGGGGAATAGGTGTCATCATTTGACAACAAACCTGAAAGTTAGCTATACCTCCTTACTTGTCATGAGTCTTATGTTTATACTGTTTTTAGCTCTACTTTGAATTAATTTTTTACTCTTATTTAATACTGATGTGTGCATCAGAGAGCGCATGGTATCTTCTACTTAAGTGAAGTAGGAAGTGAGAAAATTTGTGTTATTCTAAAATCATTCTAAAGTCTATTAAACTGGTCTCAGAAGTGTTTGGATCCTACACTCTGGTTTGTTGGCACAACCCTGTTGAACATCTTTTATAGGGTTTTTTTAAAAAATGCATTGTATTGTAAATTTGAGATTCAAAAAATAAATCCAGGTACCCTCAGCTTCTCAGTTGATTATTAATTTTTTTAAAGTGTGAATTGTTTTTAAAGTGCTGATACATTGGAGACAGGAGTGAAGGATGTTTTAAAACTTCAAAACTTGTTCTTCAGTCTGGATGATCTGACCAGTGCAAGACAAGTGCTTGGCTCATTGTGGGGAGGCAAGTGGGTATTTGGGGCCATAATAACTTGAATGGCATTATTTACTGTGTGCTTTGCAACTCTCAGGGATGTGTAAATTCCCAAGTTCCCTGAACCAGAGGCTCAGGTGCATGCAATCATTCTTTCCAGGTGTAATATATACTCCATGTGGAAAAGTAATATTCTCTTCTGTGTAGTACTTTGTTGTGATAAGTATGATTGTATATACATTGTAAATTTTTGCATATACTATGTTAAAGTATGTCTATATATAATTTGTATATATACAGAGTGAAAATGAATTTTTGTTTCTTTTTGTTCTATTAAATCATAAAACCATAGAATACCAATTGGAAGGGACCTCAAGGATCATCTGTTCCAATCATTCTCAGCAAAAACATGGGCTAGGCAAGATAGCCCAGCACTCTGTCCATCTGAATCTTAAAGGTGTCCAGCACTGGGGAATTCACCACTTCTCTGGTGGCTCAATTCAATTCAATTAGCTGATTGTTACCACAGTGTGAAAACTTTTCCTTTTGTGTATAATCAGAATCTCCCCAGGAGTACCTTGTATTCATTACCACTCATCTCCTTCATGTGATTTCTTTTAAAGAGAGAGTCTCCATATTTGATTATCTTTGTGGCTCTTCTCTGAACCCTTTCCAGCATGCTCACATCTGTTTTGTGTAACAGGAACCAAAACTGAACACAGTATTCCAGGCACAGCCTAACGAGTGCTGAGTAAATTGGGATAATGACTTCACTATCTTTGCTGCTGTTGGTTGTACAGCCCAGCATCCTGCTGATTTTCTGTGCTGCAGCAGGATGAAGTTCACTCACTGAACTTGTCCTCTAGGACCCCCAGGACTCTTTCCACAGAGCTGTTCCCCAGCCAGATAAATCCCAGTCCTGCTGAGGTGAGATGTTCTATCTGCAGACTAGCATCAACATGCTGGAAGTTCAGTGTGGTAGTCTTAATGGGTTGGGTTGTTTTTTTCTGGTCTCCTACATGTTTTAAAAGAATGGTGCAGAAAGCATATTTCAAGTGAAAACACACACAGCACTCAGGATTGTTATCCACAGGGTGATCAATGCAATGTGAAAACAAAGAATGGGAAAGTAGCAAAACCCTGAGGTTCTGTGAAACAGTATCAGTCTTTAAGGGTGGAAGGAGCACTGATCAGAGCTGGTGGGCTGGGTGTGCTGGGCAGAGTTTGTGGCAGTCTTGCTTCTGCAGTGTGGTGCCAGTAAAACTGGAGTGGCTGTTTTGGTTATTTTGCTACTGACCTCGCTGACAGAAACATTAGGAAGAGAGGTGTCAGAAGTTTATTGGGGCAGAGGTTGGAGATCTGGCACAGGATTTGGGAGGAAATGTGAAAGAAGCTGTAAGACAGAGTGAAGATTTGTTTAACACTTTTATTCCAGGTATGTTTGGTTTCCTGCTGTCATTTCAAAGTCATGATCATCTAGAGGAAATACAGTTTCACCCAGTTTGCAGAGGAAAAAATAGGACAAGTGTGTGTCAGTTAAAAAAAAAACAGTGAAAAAGAAGTTGCAATAAAACTTTATTTTTAAAATTATTTTCCTTCTGTCCACTCAATAAACCCTTTAAATACCTTAATCTTTTAAGGTTATTTCAATAATATAAGGAGGTTGGAACCTTTTTTGAATGCAGAGACTTGTTAAAAGTCTCTGTATAAGTATTTGAAGTGTGGACCAACTGTGAGAGACAAAGTCATAAGGAAAGCGTTTTTCCAGTCACCAGAACTGTACATACACTGAAATTTAATTCTTCTGTTTTACAGAAAAAGTTTTGAAGCAAGACCTTAGTGTCAGATTTTACTCTTTTCCCTTTGTTTTGTTTCTTAAGCAGATGCATGGGAGGCCATTTGTGATAAACAAAATACTTTGCAGGGCAATGTATTTCCTGAAAAATGTATCTGTTCTCTTTGTATCCTTCCTGGGTGGCCTAGAATAGCTGATTTCTGTTATCTCTAGGGCAGTAGCTTTAGTCTTCCATAAGACTACAGGCTCACTCTGTGGTCTTGCCTGCTCTGGGAGATACCTTCAGTGCTGGTGGCAGGAGCCAAGAACATGGCATGACTCTGGGGGAGGGCAGGAACTCCTTGTGTGGGACCTTTGGAACACCATGACCTGTGTGTGTGCACTTCTTGAGCCTGTGAACTGGCAGAAAATGAGCACTTGCCCAGGACCTCAAACACTTACAAATCAGCTTCACTTGTACAGCTGAAAGAGGAAAAACAAAGACAGAATTAATGAAATATTTCCTTGAATGTGTATCACAGAGGAAGGTGTTTGAGTTTTTTGTGACATCATTGAATGCTTTAAAATTCTTTGAAGGTGACTTGAGTCAACATTTCTTCTGGTCCTATATTATGTGTCAGAGGAAATTAATGGGACTGTTCTCACCCTTGCTTTATTATTCTAGAAGAGGGGTCTCTCAACAGAGCAGACGATCACTGAGTAATAAACTATGTGAAAGGAATTTTTTTTTCTCCTTTTTACATTATGTATAACCTGTGAAACTCATTTCACAGAAATGACAAGGAGCAAAGTTTAACAGGAATCCAGAGGCTGTTAAATAAATGTACAGATAGTGGCACCATCCACAGTTACTACAGGGAGAGTAATTGTATTTCTGATCTTCAGCTGCTCACTTAGCAGGTGAATGCATCATTTTACAGCTTCTTGTACTCTGTGGCCTCACTAAATCCCCCCTGAATGGCACATCTAGCACTGCTCCTGGTGCTGGAGTCTAAGCCTGGCAAAATCATTCACAATATACATTTCAACTTGTTCAGGATTCTTCCCCAGCACAAGAAAGGAAGCCTTTAATTAGTCACAGAACCATAAAGTTTGGAAAAGACCTCTTAGATCATCAAGTCCAACCATTAACCCAGCACTGCCAAGTTAAATTTTGCACTTTTCTCTATCTTTGTATGTTGGAATGGTTGTGAACATGTTTTTTACAGGTCATTACTATTCATATTTATTTTCTAAATCTTACCAATTGTTTTCAGCCACCTCTATCTGTTTGTGTTTCCCACTGAGCCTCATCTCTTTTTTTTTTTTTTTTTTTTTTTTTTTTTTTTTTTTTTTTTTTTTCCCTCTTGAGAGGATTCTCGTGGGTGCTTGTGTAACTTTCCTAACAACTTCTCTTTGCTGCTTCTTCTATTTTAACTGACTTTGGAATGATTGAAGGTAATAAAAATATTTTGCAAAAAAGTAATGAACATTTGGGTTTAAGGAGGGAGGGAATCATTAAGGAGAGCAAATATTCTTCATATCACTAAACACCTCAGGACTGATTGAGGCTTTTTTAATCAGCATAAATCACCAGCTGAGCATTTATTCTTCAAAGTCAGTGCCATTCAAGAGAAATATAGACAGATAGACTTTGTATTGTGTGGAAAGCTTATGAAAGATTAAACTGCATTTTTTTCCTCAAGGTACTAACATGCTGTGTTTCCTTTACCTGGTCTTTTGTTTGTTTTTGCTCAATAATCTTTTTGTGAGTTATCTTTTGGAAGATAAATAGATTATCTTACTCACTCAGCATTTTCATAGGGTTTTGCTTTCCAAGTTTCTCTTCTCACAGATGAGCAGTTCAGGCTGAATCATCTGGTATCATGGAATTCCATGTTTACAGACCAAACCAAAAAGCCTCTGAATCTACTTTACTGGCTTTTGGGCTTTGATTATTTGCTTGTTTTAGGTAGAATAATGAGGGGGGATTTCCCCCCCACCTATATTTTCCCCCCTCTCAGAGAGTGATAGCATGGGAGCAATTTGCTCTTCTGTAGCTGTTGTAAAGGAGCTGTTAGTTAAGTTTGTCACTCAAAGCTGGTCAGGAAATTCTTTCCAAAGTGTCCAGATGCTTCCTGTGCACAAGGCTGTTGTCATACTTGGCACATGATAAAAAAATCACACTGGGGGTTCTTTTTATTTTGCTTTTAGCCAAGTCCTTCGGCACCATGGAGGGAGGACAGTTTTGCTGGTTGAGCGGTGACACTGTGCTTGGTGTTGTTTGGAAGAACAAAAAGGAACCATGTAAAATTTTAATTTATTTATTTTTAAAGCCTTGCACTAATTCATATTATGCACATGTCAGGTTTTACATTGTTTAAAAAAAATAGTTATTGCAGCTGATACTTTCAGCAGTGCTGCATTTCAGAGGAGGAGATTTTGGCATCTTTGCATTCTGGGGGGTATTTGAGCTGATCACGATGCATCCTCTGACCTCTTTGTGGATTGTATTACTCTTTTACATGCTTCTGCATGGGAAAAGTTGTGTAAGCTGTATGTTCTGGTTGTTCCTGTAAAACCTGTGGGCTGCTGGACCTGTAAAGGAAACAATTATGCAATTGGTACCTTTGGACAGGTCTCGCCTGGACTGCTTGGCACCACACTAATGAGATGCCCAGATAAACTGTATTCTCTCAAGAATAAAGGCACTTCCCTACATTTTCTCCCTGTGTCCTTACAACACAATGTTGAAAATCCCATCCTCTATCTCTGCCCAGGTTGAAACTGTGTGTCATCAGATCCCATAGCCCCAGAGGAGGAAGTGGAAAGAGGAGAATACAGGAGGAAACAAACACCAGGAGGAAAATTCTTTATGTACAACTCATTCTGACAGGAAATGTCCTGCTCCTTCCAGCAGAACTTTGTAACTATTTTCAAGACACTAATTTCACTTTATTCCAATTTTGCATTTATTTCTTGCTACTGAGAATCCAGTTTCTTCTTTCCTAGAAGAAAGGTGAATATTTTGGTCTTTGAAAAGTTTGCTTCATCATCAACTTATAGTCACCAGTAGATGTTTAATGCACATGGCAGATGCTATAAATTCTGCTAAAGGTGCTACACTAGAAACTGAAGGAACTCTCAGTTTTGGAGGTGCCTACTGAACATGCTTCTGCAAACTGATTGTGCAAGAACTGGCCTGGCCTGTAAAGTCACTGCATTGTCTAATCCATAAGCAGGTCCAGTGATTTCAGACTATCACCTCTTTGAGATGGATCAGATTCTGGACACTGTACAGATTCTGTGGTGCTGCCTGCTACATTAGGGAAGGGAGAGAAAATACCCGTTTTCTGTTAGGAAACTGGAAAAACTGTGGAAGATAGTAAATTGGACTTTCTCTAAAGATATTTTTTCAAGCAATTTAGTTTGGTGTCTAAAACATAAAACATGCAAATGCAGAGGATTAGAAAAACCTTCCAACTTTGATCTTGCTAAAGGTTTAACAGGTTTTAATTGCTCCCAATGGACTTTGAAACAATCTAAGATGCAAAAACTAAAATGATGAGATCATAGGAGATTTTTACAATTGCAGGAACCACTACCTAGATCTATAGCATAGGATGGTTTCTGCAAGGAAAAATTCACACCAAAGTGGAGAGGGTGGAGTGAGTGACACATGCTATGGTGTACCTTATGCCTGCATGATGGGCACTCAGGAGGCTCCTCAGGTCTTCTGTCATAGTTTCAAGCTGTCTGGGATTCATGCTGAGTTCTGTGGATATGCTGTCCAGCATGGCTTTAAAATATTTTGCCTGGGTTTGGGTAGATCTGTGTGTGTGGTGTGCACAGTCTTCCGCTGATGGATTTAGTCAGGAGAATCTGAATAGAGAGTGGGTATGTGGACGTGGCCAGGAGGTCTGGGGGCTGAACCTGCTCCCTCTCCCACCACTCCAGTGAGCACTGTATTCAGCTTGTCTATGATGAAAGGTGGAAAAAACCTCCAGCAGAGGCTTTCCCTGTCCTGACAGGACATGAAGCAGCACATGTGAAGGGTGGTGATCCCTAACAGTGGCTACCATCATTTCCTTTCCTGTCGTTTGAATGAAGATACTGGTAGTGCTTGAAAGAAAAAAAATACTTGATATTTTTACCTAATTTTCCCTTCATTTCACTATTTTATTTATTCAATGGGTAGTTGTGAGCTGTGTTCTGTAAATGTCTCCACAGGCTGAAGGATCTAATTTTCCATGTGGGAGTAAAAAATAAACTTCAGAACACAAAAGACTGCATGAAAAGGGGGAATTAATTATACAAAATTACCATCAGAAGGCAGATTATTATACAGAAGATTCTTTTTAACATGATGAAACAGCTTTTAATTTAATACTGTCTGAACTGACAACACTCAAAAATAATCACGAAGCATTGGAGTTTATTTTTTTTTAAGGGAGTATCCTTTAAGATAGTTGCTGACTAAGTTGTAAGTTTGTTGACGAACTTACTAAGATTGGGGGGAAAGAATATTTAAATATAAGTTCTGCTGAATAATAATAAAGGGATTAATTAAAATCATTAATTTCTGGTCATAACAGAAATTGGTGAGAAAAGATGAAATGTAACAATACCAGAGTTCTTCTCTGAGTACCAAATATCCATGAGCTGTAAAATATGAGAGCACCCCTGCAGAGAACAACACTGCAGTTGTGGGTACTGGTGGATGAAAAGTTGGACATGACCTGGCAAATGTGCCCTCATAGCCCAGAAAGCCAAAAGCATCCTGGGCTGTATAGAAAGCAGTGTGGTCAGCAGGTCAAGAGAGGTGATTGTCCCCTCTCTTCTGCCCTTGTGAGACCCCACCTGCAGTGCTGCATCCAGCTCTTTGGTCCTCAGCACAGGAAAGATGTGAGCCTGTTGAAGTGAGTCCAGAGGAGGGTCATGAAGATGATCAGAAGGGCAGAGCACTTCTCCTATGAGGAAAGGCTGAGAGGGATGGTGTTGTTCAGCCTGGAGAAGAGAAGACTCCAGAGAGACCCTGCTGCAGTCTTTCAATACCTTAAGGGAGCTTATAAGAAAGGTGGGGATAAGCTCTTTAGCAAGGCCTGTAGTGACAGTACAGGGAGTAATGGTTTTAAATTACAAGGGGGTAGATTCAGATTAGATGCAAGGAAAACATCTTTTACAATCAAGGTGCTGATTGCAACAGGTTGCTCAGAGAGGTGGTAGATGTCCCTTCACGGAAACATTCAAGGTCAGGTTAGACAGAGGTCTGATCTAGTTGAAGGAGCCCCTGCTCAGCACAGGAGGGGTTGAACTAGATGGCATTTAAAGGTCAAGCCAAAACATTCTTTGATTTTACATAGTTAATTTCACAGGCATGGAAATGTAAACAAAAGTTTGCAAGGAAAAGGATTGTCATTTATTTGATGTATTGTTTAGAAAGAAACAAGAAAATTATGCAGCAAGTAAGAGGGAAATCAAAACATAACATAGGCACTGATTTGTCTGTGGCTAAAGTTGCAAAATGTAAAATAGACAGCAATGATGTAAGACTTGTGTTTTGCAATTATCCCTGGCTTTGGAGCTGCACAAGCCCTTACATGTTTCCTTTTTATCTCTAATTATGCCAGCTTATTTTAAAAGGAAACAAACAAAAAAATCAACCTGCTCCAAGAGCTACACTTACGGGGTTATTACAGTGAGATGAAAACCCTCACATGGTCATAATTCTTTTTTGCTTGTATCTGGAGGCCACCAGTGTAACCACAGCCATGATGCTGGGTGGATGGTGGGTACCACCTGCAGCCAGGCTTCACAGCTGGGAGCTGAAATGCAGATATGGAAAATAACTGGAGCACAGCCAGAAAATGAACTCTTAATTTGTGAGTCTGGGCAGCTGTGAGGAATGTGGGAGACAGGAGATTCCTGATCCAGAATGGTTTGTGCTTGCTCTCAGAAAATCTTGTAATCCAAGGCTTGAAAGATCTCAACAGATGAACTTTGTGGAGAAGTGTTTACCTCCAGCATCTCCCAGTATCCCTGCTCATCTTTCAACCACACTTCCAATTCTCGTCTATGATGTTTTTGAATCAAGGGTGTTTGGTTTTTTGTTGTGAGAGTGGTAAATTTCAGAAAAAAAAGGGGAATGTTTTAAAAACATAGTAGGAAATGTCCTTGCTATTCAGGTATCAGGCTGTGAAACCACTTGGCAGGGGTGGTTTTATTTCAGCTGACCTGGAGAATATGAAGAATGCCACAAATGCATTTCTAATGGTCAGCTGCAATTTTAATCATAAGTAACAAATTGCAACCAATCAGGGCACCATTTAGAGTGAAAAATATCTCAGTGATATGACATCATTCCAAAGCACAGGGCCAGATTAAAATACCCATGCTCAACATAGGCTTTTTACTCACCATGTTTATGAATCTGGTCAGTAAAAAGCACAATCAAAACATTGCTCTTCATTTTTGTGTGTAAGATGTGTGTCATCTGGAAAGGATGAAACTGGAGGCATAATAGTCAACATTGTTCTAAATTGATCCTCCGTTAAAACCATATATCAACATGTATCTTCTTCTTGCAACAGTATTTTCAACACTCAGGCTTCTGGCTGAGACTTCGATAATTGAATGTAGCCTCCCTGTTTTCGCCTGTGTCTTTTTAGCTGCTATGGGGCAAATATCACCTCTCTTTAATTAACCTCTGTGCAATAAAAGGGCTGAGTGCTAGTTATTGGGTTTTGGCTCTATTGAACATCAGTGAGAACTGGGGACATATTTGCAATTTTAGTTTTTTGAAAACTGAGACTGTAATGAGAGAGAGGAAATGATGTGATAAATACGCTTCCTCTTTGTTTGCCTCCTTAGAACATCTTTCCTTGTTGGTTTGGAATAAAGCCTTCAGGCTACCTGGAACCATGTAACCAGATCGGTCAGTCTGTCCTAGGTGTGTCTCTGGCAGCCCTCCCCTGTCTCCCAAAATGATTACACTGTTGCAGTGCAGAGCAAGGGAATGATGAGACAGTGGTAACTACTGCTTGCAGTGATTTTAAAGGCAGGATCCTCACTGGCTTTAATAAACCCTGGATTAAAGGGCAGGAAACATCTAATGCAACTTCTCTGTAACCAAGGGAAGCTCCATGAGCCACTCATGGAGGTGTCACCTAGGGGATGGGCAGTTGTCACCATGCCCCCTTTCTTGAACAGAATAGAACAGTTTTTAACAGTTTGGGCAAAGGGACACCTGTGATGAAATAACACCAATGCTACCTGGAGTGCAGCAGTGATCTTTGGAAGCAAGGGGGTGGCACTGAAAGCTGTTTTTATGAATCCATAATGTGGTTTGAGTCAGTTTCCTAATATACCTCTTACTTTATTAAGTGCTCCGTTTCCTTAATATTTTGGGATATTACGAAGCTTAGGCTGATTAATTTGAAGTCCCAAAGATAAACAGTTCCTGAGTGTCTGAGAAAGTCCTTAATGGCTGAGAGGAGAGAGACAAGAATATGTGCCACCAGGAAAAGAAATGTGGTGTGAGCTGAAGCTCTTCACTCCCTTGGCCCAGCTGGGTGGCTGCATTTAGAGCTGCTTACCCAGGACACCCCAGCCTTTTCCTGGCTGCAGCCCAAGGGCCTGGAGTGGGGAGCTGGAGGTGCAAAGCCTGAGCATAGAACACAGGGAACAGAGCACCTGGATTTCCCTCTACATGATGGCAAAAAAATACCACAACCTAATTATTTTTTGTTTGCTGTGTCACCAGGCAGGTCATCACTCATGCCATAAATATTTATAGAAAAAAATTCCATTCCATCTTCCACTTTCACTGAGGTATTTATCCTCACTGCTTCTCTCTTTGTTGTCAGGTTACCCACCTGATTCATTTTTCATCACTCTACACTTGTGGGCTAATGTAATGTAATATTTGGGTATCTGTGAGAAGAATTACTATGCTGTTTTTGTAGGAGTGCTTTTTACTATATAATTTGCATGCTGGCAGTGGAATGCTTCTGTATTGCTTTGAGATGGTACATTATTATTGTTGAGTGTATTCTTTTTTCTTTTGGATATATTATCAAAGCCTGCACTGGTTTGGTTTTTCTAAAAAAATCTTTATAAATCCATTTTCAGTAGCTGTGCTTTGCATATTCATGCATTTATACATATTTTACACAGCCTTAATATGTTGAAGAAAAAATCAGGGGTCAAGAAGAAGCTCACAGATCCAACTAATGAGTTCTAGTAAATGCCCTTAAATCCTTTGTGCATTGGGAGTGGGGCACAGAGGCATCTCCTGATGATTATTTTCACTTATTCCTTCACTATTTAATTAGCATGGCTTACTCACTGTAATTTTCAGTGAGTTTTAAAAATATTTAATTTGAAACTAATTAGTCCATTTCCCTGACTATTAATTACCCAAACCTGCAGATGTAGGAATGGTAAGAAATCAGTCCATGTGAAGACCTTGGGTGCAGTTTTATATCAAGGCTTAATCTCAGGCGTGGCTGAACAGACTCAGGCAAATCTCTCCAGCTTTCTCTGTACCCCTTTTGTCCTTTGAAAGAAGGAAGAGGGGAGTGACATAACAACCTCAATGCTGTGCTTGGCGTTTGTCCTGCAAGGAGAACCAGGTCAGCCCCAAGGAGTGGTGTTCAGTTGTGGTGTCTGAAACATGAGTCAGGGTGGCAAGACAGAGCTGGTGTAGATATGTGCATACAGGTGTGTGTGTTATGGTACATATATGTTTGTGTGTGCATATACATGCACATATGAGTCACAGAATGTCTCGACTCGGAAGAGACCCACAAGTATCATAGGGTTCAGCTCCCTGCCCCTCTCAGGACTATCTAAAACTAAACCATATGACTAAGAGCATCATCCAGATGTGTATTTTCCAGTATATAAATTAATGAAGAATTTTTATTTTGTCATAATTTTAAAGGATGAAATAATTTTATTACTTGTGGAACATCATATTTTTCTGGGGCTCTTTCCTGACTGGATTTACAGATATGGGAGTCTGTGCAGGAGATCTCATTTTTCAGAGGTGTCCCAAAGTAGACATACTGCTGGTTGGAGATTCTCATTTGTTAATCAGCAAGTGAAATTTCAGTGAAGCATTACAAACTCTTAAGTGTTCCCATTCCTGCTTCTGGGCAGATGGGCATTACTGTAAGCTTGCAATAAATGTGTCATACTGAAACTTGCCAGTTTGATTGAAGTGAGGAAGCTTACTCATGCTTCTTAACTCTTGTGGTTTTGTGTAAACATTTCTTAAGCAGTCTCAAGTTTTCATGAGGAACATACACCTGAGTCTCTTTGTTACTTCAGTAAAGACACAGATCTCACTCTTAGAAGAATAAAAAGGAAAATTATGCTTTTTTTTTTTTTTTTCATTTTCCAAAAGAATGCTGTCCATTTTTCCTGCTGGTACCTTGGTTCTCGCCTGAGACTTTAGCCTTGCATCTTGCTGAGTGTTTGGATGTGACTTGTTAGTAGGGGATTTGCAGGGAGGGAGGCATTGCTGTGGTGTGCTGTGCAAATCGTGCACAGTTGTTTTCCCTCAGACCTGCAACCCTGCCAGGCAGCAAAAGGTGTAGATGGCAGAGCAGAGAGCCTGTCTGAGAAACCAACATGCAGCTGTGGGGTCTGGTCATGCAGCAAAGTGCAAATTAGACTTTTTTGTCCATCATTTGTTCAAATGCCAGCATGAACCCTGCTTCTGCCTGATTCAAGTCAGGACAGCAGTAACTGATAGGAAAATACTAGCAAGACTTATTTTTGTATGTTTACATCTGTTCCTGAAGCAGTGGCAATAGACATTCCAAATGAGTTGCTGCAGGTGCCCTGCATTTTCAGAGACCACAAGCTGCAGTACATCACAGTCATGCACTGCGACTTTCAGTGTTTGTTCTTCACACTGACACCCAAACTGTGCCTGCTTTCATGCTTGTCTCCCAGCCTCCCACTGCAGGAGGGAATGAAAGAAGCAGTGCTGTCTCCTGAAACACAAAGGAGCTGAAGTATACCTATTTTCATGAGAATATTCATGAGGAGCTGCACACTGAATGACTTGAGTCTCTAATAGTAAGGGTGACTAAAGTTTCTGTCACCCTTCATATATGGATGACAGTAAAATGGCTTACTTAAGGTAAAATTGGATCACCATGCACTTGGTTGCTCTAAATCCAAGTAGCAATTGAGTAAGGTGTCTTTTACTCTATTATCTATAGTTAATGCAGTATACGTTATTGGCTAGGAAAGCTGTAGTTAATTTGTTTAAAACTGTAGAAACAACAGAGCCCTTTTCCTGGCACATGCCATGTCTAGTGGCAATAATAAAAAAGCAAACAAACAGAAAACTTAGATCTATTTTCAATTTTTAACTCACTTTAGTTTCCTATAATTCTTTTCTTTCCCAAATACAAAATACTGAAAAAATAACATTTTACATGTTGCTAGAGACAAGTACTGTATTTTTTCTAGTTTAACTTGGAGTCTTCAAATTTATTTATTTTTGTAGCCATCTGTTCATCAGCTAGAAAGACATTTTTGAGAGATCTTCTTGTTTGACTGTTGGAATAACTTTGCTGTGATGCTGAACTGCTTCTGCCAGTAAAAGACTTAAGTTCAGTAAATAGTGCTGACCCATGTTCTTCTGCAGAATTTTGCAGTTACAAACTTTTTCGTTTGAGAAGAATTTGATCTCATTCTTTATTTTAAAAATTTGTTTTCCTTTTTCTCTTTGCTACAAGGCTGCTTTTCTTTCTGCATCTGTTTAACAGCTGTGTTGCAGAGGTCATCACTGTAATTACCAGTGAAAGCTCAAAAAAGAGGGAATCAATCTTTTCTGTGTTTCAGGGAATTTTCAACTACAACTCTTAGGACAAAAACTAAATTAACTGCATATTTTACTAACACTGAGGACAGGTTTGGAATGGAAGCTATTAGCTGGGCATGTCTTGGCCTGAAAGTTTTTGGCAAAGTAACGAGGTCAAGGAAGAAATGAAGAAAGCTCAAAGGATTGATCTGTAAGAACAATTTAAGAGCTCTCTTATTGAGCTATGGAGTGATTAGAGTCATGTGAGTGTGTCTGGCATAAACAAGGAAATGAGGATCTGTTTAGGACAGTGGAAGAAAATGAGAAATATAGGCTGAAAGATTGCCAGCAAATGAAATGCTGAGATTATAATTTTTCACCAAAAATTGGAAACCTTACTGGTGAAGACATACCAGTTTTATTGATGGAGAAGACATGCAGCTGGGACTGTCTTCTGGGACCTTCTGTAGAGGCTCTTGGCTTTCTTCCTCATGCCCTCAAGTCTCTTTGCAGTGAACAGTGCAAGAGTATGAATAATGAAAAAAAATCAGGTTGGTATTGCTAATAGGCAGTTTGTCTTCAGAATCTCTATACATTTGTTTGGAAAAAGTGTTTATTAAACAATTTCAAGTACATTTATAAGTTTGTTTTCTATTAGCAAACAGGCAAAAAGACAATTTCTGACTGCAAATTATTTGCTATGCTCATTTCAATCACATATATATTTATTTTATTTAAAAGTTTTGCACTGTTTCTATGTAAGATAAACCTGGCTTATGTCAGTGAAAGTAGTGAAAAATGTTAAGTCATTTATCATGCTAATGAAAAAATAATCTCAACAGTAAACAGAAAAAGATAAGTAAGAAAACCATCAGTCTTCAGTTTTCATGCTGCTCCCTCTAGACAGCTTGTTTAGTCACATTGAAGTTAGACAATGTATGTCATGGGAAGACTTCTAAAGCAGATTTTTGGGAACAAACCACCAAAATTGCTGTGATTTTGTTCATATATTTTGTTATTCTGTCACGTAAAAGGCCCAGATAGAGTATTAAACAGACAAATATGCAACTCCTCTATAGAGTTTGGGTGTGGGACAGGAGGTTTTTCATACACATCTAGTTTGGTTTTCCATTATTCAGACAGCCCTGTTGGGATCGGTGACACTTATTAAAGAGTGTGTAGAGTGGCCATTAGAATTAGAAAAAAGGGAGCTTTAAAGTGGAAGCATACTTTCGTGCCACAAAGTTTCTTAAAGAGCTGGTGTAAATTTTACAAATTTATTTAAAAACCCATCCTTCTAATAATTAAAAGTGGGGACCCACTGTGTTGTGCAGGGATATAGCATAACCAATGAAGAATACTGTGGTGTAATTTAAAACAATCTGCCACTTTTTAGTACCAGTTATTTTGTAACTCTTCTGTTGCTTCAGGCACTGGTGATTGTGTGGCTGAGGAATGGGGAAACAAACAGCCAGAGACAAATTGTGCTTAGGCTGGAATAACAGCAGAACTGCTGGCAGCACCACAGTGTGATGGCTGTGGCTGCTCCAGGAGTCAGAAATTCTTCTTCTGCTGATTTCTGCTTGTAGATGGGGCAGTGCTTCACTGTTATCTTAAAACAGATAGTCTTATCTTCAAACCAGTCCTCACAGTGGGATAAGGAAAATGAGAGTCCCCTCTGATAAAAGTCCCAAACCTTTACCTTTGTTTGGGGCTGCAGTCTCTGTAGAGCTGTGAGCCCTGACCCAGTTGTTAGGTTTGTCCTGTACATGCCCATTTCCATGGAGGCCACTCTCATACCAGAAAAGATTATGGGATAGCAATAAAAAACTTTAGTCTGTTAGAGCTGAGCTCCTCTGAGCAGTGGAGCTGGGTTGTTTTTCCAGTCTCTACCTGCCTCCAAAGAAGCTTTTTCTTACTGTTTGCTTTTACCAGGAGGAATCTCCAGTTAAAGCACATACCAAGTTGGTTGTGAGGATTCATATTTCCTTCCACCTCTTGCTTCATTGAATTAGGTTTAAAAATAAAATACTTTTATTCCTAAACTTCCTTCTCCATTGTTTTTTGCAATGGTGAGCATCACTCTTCCCAGATGTCCTTCTTCCTTTCCATGAGCTTCCCTGAAATTGTTCCTTTATTGTGTTCCTTGTTAATTAATGATAGTATTCTCAGCTTCACGTTTTTGTTTTTGTTTGTTTTTTTTTCCTCCTTTGGCTTCTTCAAGACTGTGATAAAATCCCATAACTTGTATATCAAGATACTTGTTATACTTGTATTAGTTATCTTGCAGCTTCTACTTTGTCATATAGACCAAAAACATCACAATAGTAAATTGCAGGCAATGCACAATTTCCAAATTACTTTGTCCTTCCACACCATCCTCCTCCATGTCTTTTGCTAGTTTTGTAACTCTTCCTGTCAATGTTCAGGGAAAAAAAATCATATTTTCAGTTAGTAAGGAATTTTAAAAGCAAGTTCATAGTACAATACCAGGGCTTTATTGCCTCACTGGACATTTATTTTGAAGACGTATAAAATGCTTCTGTGCCTATGCAAGGAGATAAGAAAATGAAGGTAGATGAATGGGTAAATGAAAGAGAAGAAGTACAACTGTTTGACCTCTCTCTTCCTTAGCAGGAAAGGCCTGATAGCAGGTAGTGCCTCTAAGTGAAATCTGACCATCAAGAAATGGGGAAGCAACAAGGCAGTGTGGGCAGCTGAGGGCTTTTTGCTTAGCAATTGGCAGAGCACAGCACTGTGGCTGTTGTTGACAACAGTTGAGAAACTTAGCTAGAGGTCAGATTAAAAAAAAAATAATAAAGTGAGTCAACTGGGAAACATTAGGAATAATTAAATTCCAATATGATTAGTTTTTATATAACCTTGTTGCAGCATATTCTCCATTGCTGGCAGGCTAAACAAAGAGGTCTCCTGATCCAGCTGTAAAATCTGTATGAATTTGGTTTGGATTTGTCCATTTTTTCTGTGTTTGTAATCAACAAAACAATCAGATCAATAATGTCCATTCATTTTGCTAAACATCCTGAATGTGGGATAAAGATAAATCTTCATTAGTGAAGCACTGAGTGAAGCACTGAGTGAAGCACAGTGTCCAGAGATGCATTTACACTGATAAAGACCTTTCATTGAGCAAGAAATTAGGGAGCAGTTTCACCCCAGGTTAGAATGGAGAACACAAAGCAGAGAATGGGATTTGTCTGAAGACACATCTTAGCTCTGGAAAGTTGGCATGAAAGGGTACTGAGAGATGGAAAACAAACAAAAATCATATCAAGGTTTGTTGTTTGATTACTCAAGCATATTCATCTTCAAATAAGATGAATAATTCTTATATCTCTTTGTTACAACACAGTAAATCTTGGTAGATCTTCTCTTTTGCTTAAAGTTTTCTGGAAGCTGACAGGCTGCACACATCTTCTCAGCTGCAGGGCAAGATTAAACAGAACTCCAACAGCACTAACCACTCCAACACAAAGTCAGGAGCAAGCCAAATCTCACAGAGTGAATTGCAATTAAATTGCAAGTTGAAGACATTTTCCAGTGGTACAACATTAGTGTGGGTGACTTCAGCCTGCAGCAGCATCCTTCTAAACAGCAATTTCCCTAAACCAGTAAAAGGCTGGGGTTTCTTTGTGGGTTGGTTTTTTTTCTGTTTCTTTCTATGGAAATACTTCTAACACATAAGAAAAAAAATATGCAACAGGAATACGTATCTAGTCTTTCACGTAAGCCTTCTTAAAATGCAGAGAATAGTGACATGGCTTGGTTTGAAAATGTAATTGATAAGGTCTGACTTTTAGCATGCCATTTAGGTGATTTGTATTTACTGCATTTTTCATGTCTTGCTTTAGTTAATTGCTCTCAGTCCATACTTTATCAGTCCTACTCCAAAATTTAGAAAACAGGATTAGCCACAATGTCAGATGGATTTCAAACAGAAAAAAATTCTTTTCTTATACTTGGTGGTATAAGAAAAATAGAAGCTCAGTCATTACAGTTATACCATGTTTGCATAAATGAGAACAAAATAAATAAGCTCCTTTTTCTCCCCTTTGCTTCTGTGTTGAAGTTTTTTGAGACAGAAGATAGGCATTAATTCATGTTTTAGTTGTTTTGTGTCATCTGACTTGAAGTGATGAGGCTGTAGCCTAGAAGATTCTGTGATCTTTTCTAGACAGAAAAATTTATCTCACTTCCCCCTCCCTTTTTTGTTGTTGTTGTGGTTGGTTGGTTGGTTTGGTTTGGTTATTTTTAATAGAAAGAGAATTCCAGCTTTACAAGTGAGAAATTGTTCATGTAAGTTTCCTTGTTTCAATGATGCATAGCATGGTCTTAAACCCTATTGCTAATTTAGAGTTCAGTATTCAATGAACAATGTATTTGTCCTTTCCTCAACTGTTATAACCACAGGGTGAGAGTTGAGCATAAATTGATACCTTTGGTGTGGGCTTTCTCATTCTTTGTGGTTCTGTATAATGATGGAGTTGGAAAAAGGAGGCAGAGTCACTGCTGCTTTGCTCACTGTTCATTTGCTGTTGCCAGAATCACTCAGTTTGGGACTACTTGATGCTGAGAGCTGTTATGCACTGGATTAATTAGTATGAGTTAGCAAATAGTTGTAGTTCTTAAGAAGGAAAAGGTTTGTAATAATGCAGTGCTGAAAGAATGTGCAGGATGCTCAGCATCATGAAGATTATAAGCTGTAATACATTTATTATAATTTTGTCTGAGACATTGGAGAAGCATTACAGATGCTTAAATATCACTTTGTTTCTTCAGCATCAATGCTAACATTGATTAAAAAGCTGCTTTGCACCCTTGAACAGCTAACCTGGCTCTTGGGCAGTTTATAAAGACATTCTCTGTCAGTGTGGGGTTGGTGTCTCCACCACACTAAGGGTACTCAGAGATGTTGACCATGCTATATTTTTGAATGCCTGTGAGATACCAGATGTGTGCTGCAAATGCATTTTAAACCAGAACCATTCCAGGGCAGACATCTGCACATCTGCTGCCTCTGTTGTGCAATGTGGAAAGCCCACAGTGTCTCAGCTGCATGGAAGCTCTTGAGCCCAGCAGTATTGGGCTCTTTTTGTGTCATCAGGATGATCCCTGCAGTCCCAGCCACCTCCCATGTCATGTGCTGCCCATAAATGAGGAAACAAATTTAGCCCAGCACCTCTTTAGGGTGCCTCTGGAATACTGGAAAGCTTATCAGCAAGCTCTTTGGAGATGTTGTTTAGGAGTAACAAGGAGGCAGTGGAAAATACTTCTCTCTCTGAACAGAAATGTCCAGGAGATTACACAAAACAAAGGATTCATCAGCACTCCTGCTTAGAGTGTCTGCACAGTGAGTTGTCTAACTGTGATAAAAGGTGCCTATGATAATAAAGTCCTCTTCAGTTCCCTTTCTTACAGGACTGTGCTGCCCACTGGGGTCTCATGGCCACAGAAACCTGTGATAGACAGATGCATGTGAAAACTAGACAAATAGTTTGTGACTACTGAGTATCCTTCTAAAATAGTGCCTCTTATGAGATGGAAAGTTATGTAACTCAAAAACATGACATCAAAAACATCAAAAAAGAGCCTTAATGTATTAAAAAAGATTTCTAATTGTGTGTTTTTTTCTGGAGATTCTTAAACTGCTTGCCAATTAATTGCAGTGGGATTTTATCTTTTATTTCAGATTTTTCAGTTCTCATTTAGAAACAGTACACACAACACTGTAATAAACACCTGGTCTTTGATGGATGGTTGCAAGTACTTTAAAAATTCTTAGCAATTAGATGGATCTAATGGAAATTCCATCATACAAGACCAATTAAAAAAATTAGTAGTAATACATAGTTTTGACAAAAGCTTTTTCCTGCATGAAAAGGCTACTTTTCCCTTCCCCACTGAATCATGAAAAACTGATAAGATTACAGAAAAAGGCTCTCTAACTAGTTGAAGTTAGAAAGTGCTGTTTTATTGTGATGTCGGGCAGCACAGGAGTCCCCTCCTAGAGCCATGCCTGCAAATCACAAGGCTCTTTGTCCTCTATTTATTTTCCAAAGTCTTATATAGAATACAAAAGCATAGCCCCTGCACCTCCCACTCCCACTCTGTATTAAAATGAGGTTGTTAGTCCTTCACAACTGCACGATTCTTCTCTTGAGCTGGGTCGGTGGTCTTGAATTGGGTCAGTGGTCTTGAATTGGGTCAGTGCTCTTGAAGGATGAAGTCAGGAATGTCATCATCACAATGACCTGCCACCTTCTTACTGCTGGGAGGACTTCATGACCTTTTGGCATGATCCAATATCCCCTGCTTCGTGATCAATCAGCATTTGAGTCCACGTGCTGGTCATGGTTTCATTGGTTCCACTTCGTTATTATGATGGTCCAGCTATTTCATTTCCTTCTATAAACAAAACTAAAAGAAGCACATAATAGCAAGCAATACATCATTTAGCTCTAACTCAAGCATCTAATAATCATTAACTTATCTTTTGTTTTTCTAACCTGCATCCTAATCAATATAAATTGCTTTGAACCCTTGGCTAAAATCTTAACCCTCTAAAATCATAATTCACCATCATCCCCATTTTTGTCTACATGGAGTTGTGTGGGAGAGATAGGGGAAGCATGATGACTCTGAAAAGTGTGTCCTTTGGAGGTGGAAGGTGGAGGGGACTCCAGCCTCCCTGGTTAGTGGGTTTTAGTGGTTTTTTGGTTTTGTTTTGTTTCAGGTTGTTGTTGGTTTTGTTTTTGGGGTTATTTGTTGTGGTTTTTCAAGTTTGTTTTGTTTGCTTTTTTAAATTTGAAAGGAAGGTGTGTTATTGGCTAGATTATTGAGCCATGAAGGTAATAATTCAGGTATTTGTCAATACATCTAAGATTATTTTCTAAATATCTCCTGGAATAATTTCTGAATTTCTGTGAAGAAGTTTGTATGTTTTGTGTTTTTTTTGTTTGTGGTTTTGTTTTGTTTGTTTGTTTGTTTTTAGTTTTGGTTTTGTTTTTTTTTTTTTCTCGAATAAAAATTGGTTTGCTTCTTTTATTTAAAAATATAAATATTTAAAATTCAGTTTCAGGGACCTCCTGCATTTACTATAATTTGCCTTTCAAAATATCTTGAAGAATGCAATGAAATTTAATTCCTTTACAAATTTACTATATGACCACAAATTCAACATATTATTGCCCTGAAAAACAAACTTATTTCTATGTAACTCTAGAGTGATATTTTGAGAAAAAGAATTTGAAATACATTGTTTTGTATAGCTACTTATGAAAAAGTAAATTACTGGGATGAGTAGTGAACCCTTCTTGGGTTTCTGAATGGTCTGTAAACAACAGGTAATATTCACAACTGGGAGAAGTCTGACTATAGTCTTAAGTGTTAAATAGCAAGTGTTGCAAATGCATCCTTACTATAGACTTTCATTTGCTATGGTTAAATCTATTTTCTATTTCTGTTGTAAAAAATTAGAGCTGAGCTATTTAGTAAAAGGGTACTTATACTACTGGGTGCATGAATTCTTAGGATCATTAATTGTAATTCGGGTAGGATTGGGAATTGAGGAAGGTGACAGGGATATTCTGGAGAGTAGGTGGTGTTGTTTTTCTGAACTCATCTCAGTCTTCTCCAGGTACCTTCATCCCTGTCATTGCTCCCTTTTGCCCTAGGTTATGCTCCAGGTATGTTATGGACCTCAGTGTATCACACTGGTTAATTGTGCATTGGGTAGTTTGATGTGATTTCAATTGCAAACTGTATTATAATTTTTATCTGCCCTGCAGCAGCGTGCTGGTATTCCCCCTTGGAACAACCTGGTTTTCATCAGTTTGTGAGCTGATTTGTTTCTGAGCTCAGAACCAAATCTGTAAGAAGAAAAAGATAATTCTGATCAATAATAATTTCTTGGAGGAGACAACACTGGTTGATGAAATGCTTATAGAAATAATACTCAGAGTAGAAGGTTCTTCTGAAGAAAATAATCTTGAATGGGGATTTTTATTTGTGGTATGCTTGAACTATACTGAAATTCCTTTTGTTTTTGGCCAGTAGCACATACAAGGCACACCCTCCATGTCAGCATAAATAAAAATAGCAGTGTAACATATTTCACACCGGAGATTGCAGTTCAGATTAGAATCCTGTTGTGTCAGCTCTTCTACAAACAGAGAGGAATAATCTGTTTCATGATACGGTCTGGCTGACAAAGCTTAAGGACAAGGATGCACACAGAATCATAGGCAAAAATGAGAACTGAGCCAGATATTTGCAGCTCTAGAATATAGTTTAAAACATTTATCCACACTCCTTAAACCAAATAAAAGTTGTCAATGCAATTTTTTCTCCATTAAAATTATCAAGAATAGAGAAAGCGTGGAAATGTATCAGTTTTACTGAAATATTGACTTCGTTGGAGAAAATGATGGGAAAGGCACTGTTCTGACATGGCAGAAATGCTTTCATTTTTACTCCAGCAGTGCTTTTTATTGTGATCTTTCCCTTGTATGTCTTTAAAAAAACCAAAGTCACCTGACAGAAGCATACAATTTAATGTTTTAAAAGTACTCACATTTTTTCATTTTTATTTGAATTTTGTTCCCAGTTTGAGATCAAAGCCATTGCCTTTCCTGGAAAACTGCAAATTTGGGTTTTGTCTCAAAGATCTCACATTCCATTGCTCAGATCTAGAAATACTCTTTTATTGCTTTGCTTTTGCTAATGGAAAGCAGTTTCAAAACCAGTCAGGTTTCTCAGAAATCACAAATACAGAAGAATGGCCTTCTTTGGTTTCTGCTGTTCTTGGGAACCTCTGGAGATGCTCCAGCTGCACGATGGGCTGTCCCGCAGAGTGAGTGGCTGGGAGCTGCCAGAGACAAGGAGCTGTGGAACTCGTGGTCCCAGCCCTGTCCATGCTGCAGGCTGGGTCTGTGTGCAGATGCAGATGTTGCCAGCTGCAGGGAGTTTATAAACAAGGAAATTACCTAATGACAGAGGGGGGTGCTTCTAGCTGCAGCAGTACTCGATAGGTGTCTCTTTAATAATCTCTTATCTGTGCCTGTGCTGGGACTATGTTCACCTGCAATGTGGCAGGCATTCTAGGATGGCATGTTAACATTTTTCTCAGTATCTGATCCAACATCTCAAGGACTTAAGAAGTCAACCACTGGAAATTCATTTAGTCCTTTAGGTCTGTGCTGATCAGAAATTCCTGTGTAAACTTCCTGCAGTGCATTTCTGTTCCAAGTTTGGTGCTAGTGAACTAAAAACCCTGTGCTGGACAGGCTAGCTCAGAGCATGTCCAAAGTTTATTTCATTATTCACTGCACACATGCTGAAATTCTCTTTTTTTAAAGTTATTGAAAATTAAAATTTTTCAAGTTTCTCCCCCATGCCCAAAATTTCAATTCTCAATTTATAATTCCATTTGTAAATTGGAATTTTTGGAAAGTGCAATCTAGTAAAATTTACGTCTTTGGGTGTGACATATTAAGTGTCTAAATTTTTTCATGTCGGGCAAATGTGAATTTCCAACAAGCTATTTATTAGCTTGGACTGGAATAAAAGATCATGTAGTATAGCTTTCAGCTGATAAATATTTAGCCTTTGTATTAAATCTTGGCATAGAAATTTTAGTAAGTAGCAAATGTAATAAATCTGTGATCCTTGAATCACTTAGTCTTGCTTCTCAGTTTAATTATTTATTTATTTGGAACTCAGAAGAAACAGAATGATGTTTTTAATATTGACTGTATATCCTGATACCTTAAAGAAATGAAAGTAATTGGGTGCCTTAAAGAAATGAAAGCAGTAAGTCTGCTTTTTGCTAATAGAGTACTACAAAACTGAGTACAGTGACTCTTTTTCATGCACCCTTTAAAAATTCCTTACAAATGTACGTACTTGTATTCTGTCCTGTTACTCATCTCTTCTCTCTGTTGTGGCTTAAACTGAGGTATGTTCTTTGGGATATCTCAGTCATTTACCCATTGATAAATCAATTCACATTTTCTTTCCCTGTTGATCTATGGGTGGTTGAATGTCTGTAGATTACTGTATATTCCTTATGATATTTATTTGTGCATTCACACTTAAGATCCTACTGGAAGGAAATTTGTTGTGATGCAGAGTAACATAAACTTTTTGTAGGAACTTGCTGCAGTTCCTGAACAGAAGCACCAGCAGCACATAAAGGTGATGTACCTGCTTCCTCCTTGTACAGTTGTGGATTATTACCTGTTCAATGTGAACAAATACGTTTAAGATAGCTGAGCAGCTGTTCAGGCATTTTCTTGGGAGGGAGAGCACATTTTACATGGGGCTGACAGATGCTGATGAGGGATTTCAGTGCCCCTGAGGGCTGACTTACACTTGTGTCAGGGGGACGGCACTGGACACACACGGTGTTGAAGGATTTGATGCATTGGTGGCCTGGTCATCAGAAGGGTGGCCACCTTTAAGCTGGAGTGAGCCAGCATTCAGTGCTGCATATGCCTGACTCAGAGAATTCCCTTGGGCATCCACAAGCAAAGCTTAGAGCAGGTGGCTGTGCACGAGCTGGTAGCAATGTGTGTGTTCCGTGTATGTAAGGAGGTTGGCAGTTGTTGCTGGCTGACTGATCTCAAGCAGCAGGAAGGTTGCAAAGGTGATATCCTTGAAACACATTCTATGATTTGTTTATGAGCTTGCCCAAAGAGAAGCCCGATGAGAAGTAACATGGCTTTTCCACTGAAGCTCAGGAAGGGTGATATTCAGCCTTTATACTTCTTGACTTCATTTTTCTATGTGTTTGGTGTTTATTTCATTTTCTATATGCTGTGGTATTTAGTTTGAGTGACATTTTCAAAGGTACAGTAATTGAGATCTGTGCTCTTTAACCTTAAAGAAAAAGCTGTATGGTGGTCTAACTATTTCAATTAAATTCCAATTTCTTTTGAATAGATGTTGGATCAGAGCTGAGTGGTGGGAGAAATAACCTCCATTTAAAACTCTGGGCAAAAAACAACTGAGGAGTCAGTGACCAGGGATTGCTTAAAATTTTTCTCTGACTTGGAGCTAAAGCAATATCTGGTACCTTGGGCTGTGTGCACTTTGGATCATCTTTTTTCTCTTTTCTTTTTCTTTCTCTTTCTCTCTTCTCTTTTACTGCATCTTTTATATTGCTAATGTTTCTTATGTTGCTGTGTGGACATTTTATTCTATTGTACTGGGCAGCTTTGCTTTTCCTTCCCCATAACATTGTGCACAATTTTGGGGCTTTTTGTGTGAAACTGTTTTTAAAGCTCTGATAATATTCTGTGTTCAAAGTTTTATGCAGATGTGATTACTAACTCAATGTCACTGGGTGATTCTGCATAACCACTTAGAAAATGAAGAAAACATACAAATTTTTGAGGGATGTTTTCAAAATCAGAGGGTAGCAAGTGCAGGTCTTGGCAATTGGTGATTTAGAATAGACTGCTCTGGCTTTTTAAAGTGTCCTATACAGCTTTGTACCCTTTTTCAATGTGTCCATGTTGTCCCTAGCTGGGGCCAGGTCTGTGTGGTGCATTTATCTGTTCAGTGGCAGGCACTGCCAAGTTCCTTTGTGGTATTTTGTGGTGGTGTCATAGGAGAGTTTTTATCCTTACACTGTGTGAGAAGTTTCTTCTTTATTTTTCAGTGTAGATCTGTCTTAACCTAAAACAATCCTAGAAGACCAAATCACCTTATTTGTCTCAGTAAATTTAGTTTCTGTGGTGGCAACTGTGATGATTTCTGTAGCAAGAAGGAACAGAATACAGAGTATAGTACAGAATAATACACAATACAGAAGGTTTGCAGGAACACACATTTTGTCTTGGGATTGTACTTGTGCTGCTAACCATGAGTGCTTGAAAAGTAATGAGAAACCAATCCATATTTTTCCTTTTCCAAGGGCTAGTGGATCATGAGTGATACTAAAAGTTTGATTATCAGAGTAAGTCCTTACCCATCTTGAAATTTTTGGATGAAGTAGTATCTGTGAGAGAGCAAGTACTGAAGGTGACTGTGATCTTTCTAGGATCAACCAAACAAAATCATGAAGCACTATAATTTTTCCTGGTTTGGGACAAAATTTCATTCAAAATGAGGGAGTTTGGTGTATCTTTCTAAGGTAATCTATTAAAAGGAACTTTGCAGAGTTTATTTGTGTCTGGAGGTTTTTTCCGCGTTGGTTTTTTTGGTTTATTGTTGTGATTTTTTGTGAATTGATCTCGGAGGGGAGGAGGCAGCATGAATAGCCCAAAAATACCTATGTAATAATCTCAACAAGACTAAAGTGAACACACAGTGTTTCTGTTATACTTAATGAGAGGTTTTTTCCTCTACACCCAGAAGCAAATAACGAAGAAGGCAGGAGGTGTTTTCTGAACTTCATCAGTCTCAACTTTTCAGAGTGGGTTTATGGGAAACTGAACAAGACAGAGAGTACACCCTTGGTAATTCTTTAAATTCCTTCAATATAAAGCAGAGAAAAGGAATTCTGATATGGATTTCTGTATTGTCCTACCTGATGACCTACCTGATTTGCCGTTATGTAGCTTCAAGGCTCTTTGTACTTTTCTGGAGTTGAAATTCTTGAACCATATTTATGACAGGTGAATAAGGTTTGAACACTTAAATTTTGCTTCTGTTGATTTAAAATTGTAGGCTGTAGTGAAACTGGCAATTAGCTTTGTCATCCTAAGGTCAAATATAGGAGTCTCTCACACCTGTCTTCAGACTGGGATTTGAATCAGGCTTTGTCTTTCTAGTCATTAGAAATGAGAGCACATATTTGGTTTCTTTCTTGCACTGAGGCAGATGCCTATAGTAGAAATAATACTGAGTGATTTTCTTTGGTGTAGATACACTTCATTGAAACTTTGGAAATGATGTAAACAAACAAGATAAAGTATATTAGTATAAGCATTTAAAATTGAGTTCTGGATACAGCTGCATTGTGTTATCACCATTCCTTTATCCAAGCTTACTTACATTCTTAAAACACTCTGAGGACCACTTCTTTTACCTTGCTTCAATTCACTTACAGACACTTTTCACCAGAGGTATTGTCACTCCCACTGGCAGCTACTAGATGGGGTTCAGAAACAAATTCCAAATAGAGACACTTGTAAACTCTTACAAATTTTTGACTAGAGACTTCAAGCCTGTCTCATCATGGAACAGAGTCATATTTGAACAGGGATCTTGAACAAGTGGCAAGAAATGCTCTGGTCTTCACAAAAGTGAAATGATTATATGAAAGACTCCAACTTGTTATTTGCCTTTATGAGTCCTTTCTAATAGACTTTCTCTGGTTTTGTTTTTCCAACTGATCTTCTCAGCAGTGTTCTGGGTGTTTCTGTTTGTTGCAACTGGAGATAATGTAGCTTTGGGCATCATCTGTGCTGTCTGCGCTATAGTCATATAGAAAACTCCTGATATCCTGAATTGTCAGATTTAGTAGAATGTACACTTGTGTCTTTTAAAACCAATGTTTTTTAAGATTCACTGTGTTCTTCTGGATCCCTAATCCACTGCCAGGGTCTATAAACATGACATGTAAAAATTTGCTGGTCTGTATAAAATAAAGTGCTTTTGTGGGTTGGGAGTGTTAAAATGGTTATTAGCAGGAAAGCAGAGTGCCAATTTAAAGGTTAACATATATTGACCATGGTGTGGTGGGTTCACCTTGGCCAGCCACTAACTCACTCCCCCTCTTCACCAGGACAGGGGAGAAAATGCAATGCCAAGGCCTAGCTGACGAGAAAAGTGAGTCAGTCTGGTCACCAGTTACCATCATGATAAAAAGCAGACGTGGTTGAGGGAAAATTATTTAATTTCCTGCCAATTCAAGTAAATTTGTATAGTGAGAAGCAAAGGCAAATTAAAACAAGATGTCCTACTATCCTCTTCCCCTTCTTCCAAAGTTCAACTTCAGTTCTTCATTCCTGACTCATCATCTACCTCACTCCCCACCCCAAGTGGCACAGCAGGATGGGGATGGGAGGTTGTAGTCAGTCCATAGCACATCCTCTCTGCTATTCCTTCCTCCTCACACTTTTTCCTTCCTGCAGCTTGGATCCTGCTCATGGGCTGCAGTGCACAGTTTTTGTTTATTCATATGTTCCTGTGCTCTCTGCTTTGGGCCTTATATTTTAATTGCTCTCTAAAAGAACCTGAAATCCAACAATGGATAAAATATTGCATTAGGCCATTTAACAGCTGGAAGTTATGCTATTATCATCAAAACTTGAACAATTTGAATATAGCTGAGTTCCCTCTTTCTACCTGTTTTCAATTATAAAAGCAATAGTGCATTAGACTTTCTGCCTATTTTAATCTACTTTCTGCTTTGTTCGTTTAATTTTCTTGCAAATTAAAAATGGTAATATAGCCAAACAATTCTCTAAAGGTCCCTCATCTCTTTTTAAAGTGAAATGAAATATTTACCCTGGAAATGTTTTACATGTGAATATTTAAATATAGTTTGTTATTCTTGATGTGGATTTTTTTTTTTGGTGTGGGTTTTTTTTTGGTTTTTTTTTTTTTTTTTTTTTTTTTTTTTAATGTATGTGTGTTTTTCTGTATGTTTTATAAGGCAATCAAATCTGGAATTGATTTGGTTTCTTTCATTATGTATTTTTCACCAAAAATTTTACCAAAATTTTCACTTCTGTGTTAGACATGGTGTTTGCTCTCTGAATTAAAATTTAAATGACCTATTAGCATTACATCATAGTACAGATACTTCCAGAAGGTGGTGTTCATTGATAAGACTGGAAAATACAAACATACTACCACCAATGTATTGCCTTTTTTGCAAATAAGAGTTATTCCAAAAAGCGTTAAGTTCTGTTCCAAATAAAAATTGAACATTCATTCCATAAAACTTTTTCCATCATCACTGAAGCAGATGGAAATAAGAATGGCTTGGTGGTTTTGTCTCAGATTAAGAGCTTAGTCCCATGACATGCAGGGAAATATGCTCAGATCAGCTCCAAAATAGCTGCCTGGAGTGCTGGCAGTGGGTTCCACTAGGAACTGAGGAAAAAAGGAGATTTCTTTGGTGCTTGTAGCCAGCACTGCCTGCTAATGCTGTGTGTGACGCCACTTGCAGCCTGGCTTGGTGTGGAGGGCCAGTTTTCCAAAGAGATTGGACACAACTGTGCTTAGCCATGGCCTAAGTTACCTGAATTAGCAGGGATATAACAGCACAGACTGCACTGACAAATCAATCTCCATCTCAATCAAGCATTCAGGGCTCAAAAAGACATTCCCTATCATTGTCCATCAAATCACATTTCTCCATGAGCTTTAGCTTCTTGGCTCCTGGAACAGAACTGATGAAAGTTTAGGTGTGGTCTGATTAATGGTTTTACTATTTGCTTCTGCTCTTCCTGCCTGCATCTGTGGTTGTGCCTTCTTGTGGTTGTTATCTGTCTCCAGATTATAAAATCTTGGGATTTTATCATCTCTTTGCCTGTCAGGGCTTCCTTCTCCACCTCCAGCTCCCACAGCTTCATTCTGCTCCTTTATTCCCTTTGGTCAGAAATTCTTTCATTGTTATCCTTCTAAAGGTTGGGCTTTTGCAGTATTTTATTTTTTAAAGTGTATTGCTTAGTAATTTATCTCAAATGAGAGCAAGAGTCTGTTATGTGATAATATACAATGGATTGTGGTATGGACAAAGAGTGTCTCTAAGCTGTATACTTGGATAAAGTAGCCCTTCTTTGGGTCAGTTTTGTGCATAACCTTCCTCCTGGGAAGTTACTTTGTATAAATCAAGATACTTATATTTTGATTTGTGAAGTTTAAGTGAAAGGTGGGAATATAAATGCCTGGAAGAAAAAAAAAAGATAAAATCAGTAGTAACAGTAGTTTGTCAATAAAAGTATTGACTAATTTAAAATCAAATAAAAAAAATCTAATGAAAAGGATTTGTGAGGCGCCAAAACTGAGCTTATCTATTATAATTTTGCTATAAATCCATACCAAATTAGCAAAATCTCTCTCAGCCAGATATCTTTAAATAGTCTTGCCTTTACGTGTACATACATTCCTTACTGCTCCTCAGAGCATTTATTTATTGATGGGAGCTGTGTAAAGGCAAGAAAATTACATTATCTGTTCTGTTAAACACATTTCCAGATTGCTGTTGTTTCATTGTACTTCTTAAGCTCCCAGTAGGAACTTTTTGTATTTTTAAGAAATATTTTTTTCAAGCAAAAGTTTGGAAAAGTAGCTGTGTTTTAATTCGGACAGTCTAGACTATTCAGTATGACCTAAGGAGAAATGTTTATTGGAAACCAAACTCTATGCTTAGTGTTTCCTATGGTGCTTTCCTTTTAGCTGAGAAAGGATGCACAAAGATAGTTTATGTGGGTTTAGGAAACAGATGATAGCATGCAAAGCCCCTTGTTTATATGCACTATGGTGTTTTGACCTTTATTTAATGGTGTTTTTTGAAAACTTCAGAGCAGGTCAGTGGAGGGGTGTACTCACTGTTTGAGGTCAGCAAGTGAAAAGAGAAGAGGGTCATCTGCCCCTTATTGTGTGTATGAGGGGTGAGGGTTTGTATCTATTTATTTGAAATTTTCTTAGCTGGTCTTCAAAGGAGCTAAAAAAAAAAAAAAAGACAACATTATCTAATCAAAGCTGCTCAGTCAGCTAATGACGTCAAGTAGTAACCTTAACGTTCACTTTCTCACTATATTTCCTTTGGACAATAAGCTACTTATAACAGATAAAAATTACCTCATCCATCATGGCAATATAGCCTTTTTCTGTGCTTCACTATGTAGTGGGTTTTCAGCACTGGGCATGGGCATGAGGTGAAGAATAATTTCTTCTTTAATTGAATTTGCAGATTGGACTGTGGGAGGGTGAGGAGGAGCAATGGGCTGTTCTGGCACCAGGCCAGAACCCCAGGTTGTCAGCTCCCTGTGAGCAAAGAGTGCTCAAATCACTGCATGGACCAGGGGCCAGGGTATGGAATAAACCTGTTCAGTCCTGTAGTTGTGTCTAACATGAATTTCAAGCTACAACAGTAATTTAGAATAGAAACGTGACTTGCATGTGGTCGCTCTCCATGCTGACTTGACTGCTGTGTCTGAGAAAGATGACTGCATTGTGTGATGAGGGGGGGTGTCAGGTGTTATCATGGGGAAATAAAAGTACTTACTACCTTGTGGTGTGATTTGTTCATATGACCTTGCTGTTCGAAAGAATAATTTTGCCTTCTGCTATCATTTTCAACAGTATGTCACTTCTTCCTGCTGTTTCCAGTAACAGTAATGAGGCTACTTAGGATATTCAGAGGTGACCTGATGTGCACATAGATAATTAGAGCAGGTGTCATTCTCGATTCAATTCTCAATATTGTAGAAAATAATGTGGTATTGCTTTTGTGAAAGGGAAGCGGGTAACTGTCAAATACTTAAAAATTAGCAGTTAAATTTCAGTTGGCAAGTCCTTGCAGTAGCAACATCTTTTTGTTGTAGTTGTTCTCTTGTTGTTTATGCCAGTCTAGAATATGAGAATCACAGATTTGTTTTTTTTCCTCAGAATATGGTGGCATGGGTTTGGACTTCTCCTATAATATTGCAGTGGCAGAAGAGCTGGGAAATATCCGTTGTGGAGGTATTACTATGGCAATTGGAGTGCAAGCTGGCATGGCTACCCCTGCTCTTACAAGGTAATTTTCAGAAAGTTTGGTTTTGCCTAAAACCCAATTGTCATGAGTAGAAAAACCCAATACTGTGTAGATTCACTGTCTAGTTGCTATTCAGTAATGCCTGTGGAAAGAACCTACTCTCTACTTCCCTTAGTTTGCTTTAGGGGAGAAAATACTTTTCCTTTTTTCTTTTTTAATGCTAGAGTTATATTAATTATATGTTAAAACATAAACCTAGTTGAGTAGTAGATGTTATGTTTACAAACACAGAATTTGAGTGCCACAACCAATTAAAAAAAAAATCAATCTAATTCCAGAATCCAATTTGTTCATGTTTGCCTTTTTTCTTATATCCCAGTGCAGTATTACTAAGGATTATTTGTAATGATTAGGATCAGTCTAATTCTGCTTTATAATCTACTTGCTCTTCTTCCAGCTTTGCAAGGTGTCAGTCCTAAACTTGTAACACATATATCATGGTTCTTAAATATTCCCATTCTAGACAATTAATCATTTTTCTTTTTCTCATCAGCTATGTCAGTGTTCCCATTTTAGTCACTTACTATCATTCAGGCTCCTGCATTTTCGTAATCTGATTTGCTGGGTTTTTTTTCTCCCTCGATAAAAGTAACAGTTACCAACTTCTTCATGTAGTAGTTCCACAGACATTCTGTGTCATAACAATAGTTCCTAAAACTAGAGTAGGGAAACTGGGTGATCCAGCAGTTTGTCCCTGGAATATGGACACACCTAAAATTATGGAAGATGAGGGTGGGAATTAAATTCTAATAATTACGTTGAAATTGGGAATTTCTCTGCACGAAACAGATATACAAGAAGGGAAGTTTTACTCAGAACATTTTAGGGATTTTTTGGCAATTTTCAGGGGGTTATTGACTTTTTTCCCATTCTGAATGAAAATGCCTCTAAATCTACAGTAGAGTCTAACATAAGCTCTATTCCTTGATATCTGCTTATCCTGCTGTCTGTGTGACTTCGGAGGTCTCATCTACAACAATTTTTTCTTAAAGTTTTCTTCTCCTTTGTGTAATGCAGGAAAAGCTTGCTAAATGCACAGAGCTCAGTTTGTCTGTTGCCACAGTGGTTTAGCTATAGTCCAACTGATAATAAGAATAGTATTTTAAAAGACTTGAGACAGTACTACCTTGCCCCCATGACAGCCTTTTATTTGGGGTTTAAAGAAAATCTGTGGGTAAAAGAAAAAATGTAATTTTATTCCATTGCAGTTTTTTTTGCCTTCTGTTACTCTGTTCTGCTGTAGTAAAACAGAGAAGTTTTGCATATTCGTGCTAGTGAAATCCTACAGTGGAAGTTCTTGGAAAATAGGAGTGAAATTGTTAACTTGATGAAATCTTTAATTGAATTTGTATCTTTTTTATTGAATTTCTTCTCCATTGCTGAGCCAATTCCACTGGCTATTTATACAGTACAATGCCCCCCATACACAAATTAAAAGTGAAACTTGGTAATGGGAAGAGAAAGCTGGTTGCTAGAGGAAATTTTGCCTGCATGCACCTTTACCTCATGCTGTGTAGTGGGAGGGCCAACTGTTTGTCCTGGGTCATGGATTCGAGTGGTACCCACGTCCTGGATGGTTTCTTTAAAAGTATCTGTGTTCTGTGGAGATTCTAAGCTTGCTTGTAGAGGTTAAGTCACATTATGCATCTTGACTGTGCCTTGTTGCACAAATCAAACAATAATGAGGGAATCAACCAGCAACCCCTAAAAAAGTCTCTGTCGCTTTGTTGGCTTTCATAACTTTGGGCTTTGTTCAGCATTCATCCAGCACATTCTGAGTGTACCTACAAACTTCCATGAATGTGATTCCTGTAATTACCAGAATCCCCTAAGTGAAGGTTTAGAACTTTATAAATTTAAGAACTAAATGCAAAATGCTTTGTCAGCAGTGATCTGACCTTTGATGGTACAGAACCTAACTTTCTGCCAGGTCTTTCAAATTCAGACATAATACATCCCTTGCTTGCTTACAAATAGAGTGAAGAAAGCAGCTCCCAGCTGAGGCAGTGAATAATATGCATTTCCCAGAGCTTATACACAAACCTGTAGGATGTCACATCTGTAGTGATACCAAATCAGTTTAGAGCTGCTCATCTAAGCAGTAAACAGTGACCTTTACTTTTTTCCCTCTGTTGTTTATAGACAAATAGTAAGGATAATGATGATTATTTCATGGGAAGAGGGTGGTTTTCTATGTCATCACTAATGCTTTCTCCACCCTTGTTAACAGCATAGCTGGGAATGAATATCAAAAAAGTTAGTTTTACTATGTGATTTATTGTTTGCTGTAAAGGAAAGAAGCTGCAGCTGATAATTAGAACATATAAACCGAACTGTGTGGATCACAGAAGTATTACATCTGTGTTTTGCCATGGTTTTACTTTTCTTCTACCCTCTAATTACAAGATTGTATTCCACTGGAATTTTTGTCTTTGTTTTCATGACATTCCACCAATGTTAGTCATATGTATGAAGCAAGAAAGGATGAACCACTTTTGTGCAAGTCACTGTGTCAGAATCTCACACTTGGGACTTTTGTGCTACACAGGATCAACAAGATTCATTGACTGTAGACTTGTGTGTGTGTATGGATACCCAAAAGCATAGAAATATAATTTTATAGTGATGCTAAGGCCATGCAGTTAATCACATGGGAAACTATCCTCTGGGGCATGGCCCCAACCAGATAGCAGACATGGTCAAGTCTGTCTCAAGCCAGAGCATGATCTCCTTGAAAACAGAGTTTTCTAATTCTGGAGCTGTTAAACTGGAAAGAAGTGGGTGCTGCATTTGTACAAACCTGGGATTTTTTTGGGATGCCTTTAAGATGGATAGAATTTTACAGATGTGACATATTTCTAACACAAAATCTAGCAGCTGAGCAAGAAAGAGCTACCTGTCTCCTGCAAGGCACAGAGACTCACTACCTTCTGAAGATAGTGTTGCCCAACTTTTTTCTGATTGCAAAATAACATCTTCTATAGCCACATTTTTGGAAAGAACTCAACTGTTTTCTGGAACTCAAAAAAAAAAAAAAAAAAAGAAAGACATCAATCCAAAAATATTATTCTAAGCAAAGTTCTTGCTGTGAAAATCCCCTGTTGAAATGCTAAAGGTTAGCATAGTTTCAAGCATCAGAAATTATTGCCAAAAATCACCACTATCTGCTCTCATAATCTGATTTTCCATGTTGTTAGTTGGGTTGTTTGGGGTTTTTCTGACTAAAGAATGGGCAGCTAGCTATACTTGATGGTACTGCATGGAAAATTGAAAAACAAAGTATGCTGCCTAACAGACATGGGAACTTGGTTCCAATATGCTAGAGGAAGGAGTAGGCACTCCAAACTTGCTTCTTGTATTCATTTGAGGTTGCTGCTGGGATTTTCAGCAGGGACAGGACTAGGAATTGAGTCCCTTGTGTGCACCAGGTGGAAGTGTCTTCCAGATCCAAGTCTGTTCTCTGGCTGCCCCATGTCCTTGTGCCAGGGTTGTTTGGAGGGGATGACTCAGTCTTAGCTTGAATGGCACCACTCCTTTGGAAGTAGTGGGACAGTGTTTTAGAAGAAGGGCCCAGGGAGCCTGAGGAGGCGAGTGGTGAGGATGACCTGAGAAGCCTCACAACAAAGAGAAGGCTGAGGATGAACTTGAATTTATGGATTCCTGGACACAGAAGACATTTCATGACCCAAGGAATTTTTCAGTCATACAAGAAAGTTTTGAGGACTGGACTGTGAACTCACCATTCGCACTGCAAGAAGAAATCAGTGAATGTTAAGTAGGATAAAAACAAGCATGAAATGAGATGTAGCATATTTTGAATGGATACAATCTTCTAAACAATGGGAAAATAGCATGTGCCTCTTAATTGAACTTAAACACATCCAAGTGAATTTTTTGTGTTAAAATATCCTCAACAGTTTGCTGTTTCCCTCTTGATTTTTGTGGTCATAAAAGAACAGCTGAGAAGAAGCATTAATGGATTTTACTGTGTGATTTAAATGCCAATGTGAAATATAAATAATTTAAATACAGATATTTGCAGATGATGGCCATCATATGTCAAAACTTTTCAGTCACCACTAAAACTTGGCAAGGAGATGGTGCAAAAGTCAGAAGATAAACAAAGAGCAGATCTTCCATGGTGGCTGGCTGCAGAGTGGTGCAGGAGCATTGAGAATTTTCAGGGGTTATGTTTATTTAGATCTGGAGTTTTTAAAAGTGACAGTCATAAAGATAGATTTTGGGCATCTAGACCACGTTTCTGTGGAAGTAAGATGTAAGAATACTTTTTAAAACTTGTTTGAAATGATTGTGACTTCACTTCTGGTGAAGACTTAATCAGAGCTTTGGAGGGTACCTAGTCTATCTTTTGGCTCTGGGACAGCTTTTACATGGTCATAGGTAAATTGATCACTGTGCATGTAGAACAAAATTTGTAATTAACTTCTGAATAAAATCTACCCTCATAACATTTTAATATCCTATCTTTTTCATTATATTGTTGCAGGTTTGGTTCTCATGAGTTGAAAAAGCAGTTTCTCATACCAACTATAGCTGGTGATTTTGTGGCTTGCTTGGGAATCAGTGAAGCTGGAGCTGGGTCAGATGTCGCAAGTAAGTAAACGTAGCAATCTGTCAGTTTTAGACAGCCTTATGTTTTAATGGAAAGAATATGTTTTTTCCTGACCCTTCACTTTACCCCCTCATTTGTAAGAAACAAAAGGAAGGAAAGTCTGATGTGGTGAGGGCAAAAAGTAACATTCCAGGAACATAGCACATACTTCTCATGCATCCAAAAGCAATCAATTTTTTCATATTTGTCAGGTGAATCAATGGAGTAACCTTACACAGCCTGAGAACAACAGATAAATGCAGTTTTTATGCTGGCCCCTGTTTTCTTCTAGTGTTGTTCTGCTCTGTCCAGGCTCAGCACTGGCAGGAGCACTCCAGCACTTCACCAGCTGCACAGCCACTGTCAGTCATGCAACTCTAGGTGTACATGAGAAGGAACATAAGCGCTTCAGCTGTACTAGAACTTGGACTGCCTTGACAAAGACCTCTCCACTGAATGGGGCAAACTGCAGAGACACTCTCTTCTGAAAACCATGGCATCACTTTCACAATTATTTCCCTTTGTTCATCCTTACCTCACCTCAGCCCCTTCTGTTATTCCTATGAAGCAAAACATCTCTCAACTGGTGATTGCTTTATTTAGAGCTATTGAAGTTTGCAATGTCAAATCTGTTATCTTTATGATTTAGTTACTTTGCATGCAACTGTTTTTCTTCGTTTCGTGCAAGAGTATGTTTAGAAACAAGGACAAATGAAACTATTATTCTGAAGTGCCTGAGGCAGTAGAAAATTTGAAAAATTAAATCAAAACAGATACAGTAGAAAAAAAATATGTCTCCTCTGATGATGAATTGTGGACTTCACAGAAAAGGGAATGATAAGTGGACACTTTTAGAGGTTTAGTTGTTGGACAGACTACGGCTAAGTTGAACACACTATGTTCTTACTAATTACTGAGACATCTTCCTGCAGACAAATTTGACAGACATTTTTTATCTGAGGAATCCTATATCCATCTCCATAACCAAACTCCAGCTGTTTTTTCAAGGCAAATAGCTAAACATCCAGTGCTTGAGCAAGAGTGCAGCAGGTAGATTTCAAGAACATTAATGTGGATAATAAAATAATAGAACTAAAGCTTCCTGCATAATTTATTGTTGTTTTCCTTTCTGGGTTAATTGAATTTATTCCGAAGAAAAATGCCGTACTTTTAGTAGACTTGTTTATTAAATAGCACTTATTAATAATACTTAATAATTATAAATAATAAATCTAAAAATATTAAATTTCAGTGTTATTTAAACTAACATTATTGCTTGTTATAATTTAAATATTATTAAGATGCAAATAAATCTTATAATAGTACTTAATTATTAAAGTAATTATAATTTTAAATTTTGCTCATATAAGAAATATGTCATTTATTTTAATAAATGCCTCTCTAGTTTAATTAGATGAGTATCAGAAAATTCTTAATAAGAATTTAATTTTTTTTATGCAGAGTTACAAATAATAAGTAACATAAATATTCCTTCAGCAGCATCTTCTTTATCATCTAGTTAGAGGTATGATACACTTAGATTAATGCAGTTAAAAAACAATTTGGAATCAAAAAGAATTATCTAATGAACTTATGCTGCAGCTTGGAGACACATGGCAGGATTAAATGAAAATACTTTTTCCCTTGTCCTGGGAGATTTTCTCCCTGATATAAATGCCAAATTCAGCTTACAGTGCTTCTGAAGGGCAATTAAATGGCTTTTGTTCTGAGTTGCACCATTTTTCACCATCTCCGGATGGCCCAGCTGTAAAGTAGACTGAGCTGTGTGAAACTGCACTTGGTGCTTCCTTGTGTTGCTCATGCTATTGGGATGTTTGTCTCCCTTAGAGAAGTGAAGGGACATAGCAACTGTTCCCATGTGAAGGTTGGGGATGTGCTTCTGCTGTGTGAGCCAGTATAAACAGACACAGAGTAAGAATGACAGAGTAAGATATCTCTAACATTTTTTCCTGTAGCTCCAAAATTACTGAAGATGATATGAACACAGAAGACAAAAACAATGTTTACATCAGAACTGAAATATGCCTGAAAGTAATTTATTCAGAATTCAACAGAGAAAAAAGGACTGTGTATATTAGTCTAATACAAAATTCATGTCAGTTTGAAGAAACACTTGTCTGCTTTCAAGTGGTTTTTTTTATATTGTCCATAATATAGAATCTCTGTACACCAAAACTAGCACAGATTTGGCCTGAGAAGGAAAACAGAACAGTAGAGATGGTACAGAAAGTGTCTTTAATTTCAGGATTCTGGTACTACAGAGCATAAACATTTGTGTCAGTTTGAATGATATTGTCTCATTCTGTTTCTCTCCAATTCCACAATTTATAGAATGTAGTCTTTGGGCATATATAAGAGCACATCATGGAAAACATCCTCTTTCTTCAAGTTATGTCCAGGTACTTGCAACTAGTAACACTGGTCATGTCTACCTCTTTAATATAAATATCTTGCTCCATTTTGTCTCAGTGGAATCCAGCCTTTCTGCTTTTCTAGGATGAGGTTGTCTTTTCTGAGCATAAAACCTCAGAATTTCACATTGTGTTTATAATGGAGACAAATACATTTCCAACCCTAGTAGAAGTATTGCTCTCCAATACGTGATGTTACACAACAGCTTGCAGACTTGTGAATCCTGTGATTAACTGTGGATCATCTTCATTACCAGTTTGCTATTGAAACACTGCAGGATTTAGCAATCACTTTTACTACTTTGTGTCTGAGTACTTGTACTTGCCATGTTGAATTCCTTTCTTTCAGGGCCATACTTCCGTTGTCTGTGGTGGTGATGTCTCTCAAGTTTGTGTCACAAACAAATTTAGTTAGTGTATTCCTATCTTTTTAAAGATCATTAATGCAAATATTCAGTAGGTTTTGTCCAGAGGCTGATAGCCAAGGAGGGCCTTAACTAGAATTCTCCCTGCACATCAGAACTTCCTCTTTTAATGTAACCTGATGCAATTTCTTCTTTGCCAAGTTCCTTATGCACACTTCCACTTTTTTCCTAATTCTCATCTTTTCAAATTTTAACTCATAGTTACCTAGTAATGTCAATTTCACTTGCTTGGGTCGAATAGGATTTTTCTCTAGAAAATCCAATTTCATAATAAATCAGGTTGTATTTAAATAAGATACCATTGGTAAATTGAATTCTGTTTTCTTTCCAAATGTATTTTGAGGCTGCACAGATTGCCAAAACCAACAACCTCTGTTTTCACTAATTTCAGTTTCTGTACAGTCTTTCTTGTAGGTGTTTAGCTTTGTCAACCATATTGTGAATCTGCCTGTAACTCCTGTGAAATACTGAAGTATCGTCTACATGCCTCATTTTTTCCCCATTCTCTTTTCATTTCTGTGGCTGAAACAGTTTTGTTTGTCACCACAATCTTCTTTGATTTTGTTGGTTTTCATCTGCAAGATTTAACTTAGTTCAACCTGTTGCAGTACTTATCTTCTGACCTCCAAACTGTAGCTTACTTTCATGACTAATCTTGTTCATTTCCTGCAAGTCATTTCCTGGTTTTTGAAGTGATTATTCATTCAGTTAGACTTGAAGGTATTTCTTTAAATTTTTGTTGGATTTTTTTTCCTGTGCTGATGATGTAAATTTCAGATATATGTTCTTTATATTTTACTTTAAGGATGTGTGTTTCCTATCTTTGACTGTAATACTGACCTTAAAAGTTGAAGCCAACCTTACCTTTAATCAAATCTGTTTTGATGCATGGCTGGACATGAGTGCAGTGGAGAAGAAAATTGAGGTTCAAGTACATGTGATTGGAACAGTGATGTGACCATCCCTTGTTGCTTATATGGCACAAGCTGTATCATTTGCCCCTGGTGATTCCTTGTGCTCTTTCCTAGAAGGGCTCCTCAGAGCATGCTGTGTGAGAGGTTGTGAGGGTCCGTAGTGTGGGCCTGCAAAAATTAGTTGTGGAGCACTCCTGAAGTAACCTTTCCCCAGAGCAATGCTCTATCAGGGAAAATAATTACTCAAATATTNGAGTCCATTTGACCATAGTAAATTGTTAAGTAGGTTTTCAAAGCCTGCTATATTTGAAACATAAAACTTACATATTGATTTGATCATCTGTCTTCTAATTAATGAGAATCAATTCTTCATAAGATCATTTTAAATAGTTGTTTCTCAAGTGTTTGAAGCAAACTGTGAACAATTGAATCTGGAGTACCTAAACATTCTCATTAGTAAGGTATTTGTTCTTTAATCTATATTTGTGTGGTTAAGCCCCTGTGACGCCATGCCTGCAAGAACTATTTACATTTGTGGTAACATCACAGTGCTCATTGCTCCTTTGCAGACCTTCTATGGGATCTCTATCTAATCTTTTGAGTAGCTGTTTCATAACAAAGGGATGTGTGATGTAAATCACTGTGTATGTTCCCATCCTTGTCACACCATTTCAGTATGGTCGTATTTCTTATTCCAGCTCTTGTGTGTCCTTCATTTATTATTTAGTCTCCATGTATATGAGTGTCCAATGTCTGTGTCCATGTATTATGAGTGCTAGTACTTGAGATTACTTAAGTTTCTTGGCATTCATTATTCATTACAGATTTCATATTGAGTCCCTTGGACAGATTTGTCACAGTCCTTTCACTGGGTGAATTCCTCTGTGTTTGCTGGTTTTATCCATGTGATCACTATCACCTTCCCTTCCTGTTCATCATTATCAACTAGTACATTCCTTTAGCCATAGCTATATCCCATACTTCCTTATTTTATACCTTATACAATTTCCTCCCAGTATTTTTTCCTGTGCCTTCATTAACAAGACTAATTTTCAGCCATGCTGACCTCAGTCCCAGTTTATCTCCTAAATGAAGATCAGATATTTGCGTTTGCTTTTGGTTTATGTTTAGAGCCCTAGGGAAGAATGTGCATGTGCTGGCTGAGGTGATTTTGTATGAAAGTGTAACCAGATGACTTAAATAATGCCTGCCCACTCCCCTTGGTGTCTGACTGCTACCCTGCAAGTCCATGATCCCCCTTCAGTGGATGGTCTCTTATGGATTTCATAGTCTTGTTGGATTTACAGGTGCTATTAGGAGTGTGGTAGGGTTCTCTTATACCATCACCTACTTACAGCTGGATATCTGTTGGATAGTCTTCATCGACTGTGGTTCTTGTTGAAGGAGGTCAGTTGCAGGGAAGAGATCCCTTGGAAACCCTGCTGGAGAATAAATAATAACTAATGATTCTTTCTGGCTGTCTGTTGCAGCTAGGGCTGCTTGCAGCCTGATGTGAACCATAGCAGAGGAAAATAAGATTTTTTTTTTGCAAGGGCATTTAAATAGCAGGTGTTTAGAACTCCATGTCCAGACACTCACTGCATTTAGACTTGGCCTTTAATAGTTTACCAGCTTTGAACATATTGCAGCACTGTGACCAGGAGCATGCAGGAAGTGCATGTTGGCTTATGTTTATGCATTCACAGGTACTGAGGCTTGTGTTTGTTTAAGTCATGACTCTGGAATTAATGGCCTCCTCAGGACTAAGGTACACAATAAGAGAAACTCTTATCAATAGATCACTTCATAGTGAAATGCTTCTGTCCCAAGTTTTTGATCACCATATTTACTTAGGATGTTTTTTGCACTCATCCACTGGGATGAAGACTCCATCTAAAGGAAGGTGGGAGAAGTGGTCCTGTTTCCCTGGCTTGCCTTCCAAAGAGTTGTCCAGACCAGTTTGCCTTATGGCCTGGAAGGGTTATGGGACAGGGGGGTATGAGGGAGAAACAAATAGGTTTTTGTCTGAGAGCAAGGGAGTGACCCTGCCAGTCATACCTGGACCAATATACCCCTCCTTCACAAGAATAACCCCTCATTTCCTGTGTTTTGACATAGATATCAAGACAACGGCTGTGAGAAAGGGCGATGAATATGTCATAAATGGTGGTAAGATGTGGATTACGTCCGGGAGCCAGGCAGACTGGATGTGCCTCCTGGCAAACACCAGTGAAGGACCTCCCCATCGAAATAAATCTCTTATATGTCTGCCAATGAATCTACCTGGTAATAACGCAGAACTCTTTGTCTTCTCATTTGATTTTATTGGTGTTTTTTGCATGCCTAACACAAGGAGGAAAGTTGTTTAACCAAAAATATATTTAGAGAAGTTGTTCAGATACATTTTAATGTCAATGATTAATAACCATATGAAAGTAAAAGGATAAAGAGTTTAGAGCTTTCAAACTTTGGAAATACCTCTCAAAGCAAGCCTGGTGGGCTTGGTGAAGGGAACTGCAGGCAGATTCAGAGTGTTTCATTGTTGTGCTGTGCAAAGGGATCCTTTCACCAGCGCACTACTACCAGTTAAATTATAAAAATTGTCTAAGAATTAAATATAGGCTGGAGTGAAAGATTCAAATATCCTGGAAGTAGGGATTTGGTTTTGAACAAGACTAGCAATTCAGGTGAAGACATGGAAGAAATACATCCTGAGCTAAGGGTACCAGTTTCAATGGTACAGTCTGCACAGTGTCTGTTCCTGAGGAATCTGCAGACCTTGCAGAATGCACGAGTGTAAAGAGCATCATCCAGAGTGGATGCAGTTAAGATTGTGCTGTTGGGGATCTTTTGCAGTTTTGACACCTATTCAAAAGTTTTTAAACCTTTTCAGTTTTCACTCGTTTTAATATTTTAAAATATGCAACATATTAATTTATACACTCTAAAATATATAGTATATTTAATATTTAATCTTAAAATTAATATTTATTTTATGCAAAGAAGCAGTTTAATACAATTTAATATTTATTAAATTTAGAATAGTGTATGTTAATGCATTTGTATATGAAATATTTATGCTCAGGGCTCTTTTGTTCATTTAATTCAGAGTATTTTACAGAATATGTGCCGTTATTGGCATTTCACATGTAGGAACACCAGCATAGCAGTGAAGTGAAAGTCTGTATGTTCACTTAATGGATTAGACTGAGAACAAAACCCAGGTCTCCAGTGTTGCAAAAGAGGGTGGTGAGAGCTTCTTAAGGGAATGTCTTTTAAGGGAATTTCAGCATGGAGTAAGTCGAGCAAGTGAGTTGCCTTAGGAATTGTGAACTACTACTACCTCTGCTCATGCAAGACAGGCTGTAAGCTCATGGAAGACAGACCTGAGCTGCTTCACTAGTTGTGAACTTCACCCTTATTGAGAAGTGATGAGTGAAGATGTAACTCAGAGCCAGAATTTCTCTGAATTTCCAGGTAAATTCACTTATCAGCCATCTGCTGATAAATGAATGAAGTCCTTCTCGTGATTTTTCATGAAAGGGTCAGAATGCAAATGCAGTACTACTTCTCTGAGGTCAATCTTCCCTAAAACAACAGAGCAGCAGACACACAGTTGGTGTCAGATAAAACATATAGAAATTGACTTAGAGGTTTTCAGCTACTTTGCTTACTCCAGAAAGACATGAGTTGTCATAGCTCTAGGGGACGGGAGATGTTAGATCTCACAGCCTACACACAGACCTTCTTTACCTGTGTTAAAGAGATTTAGAGTAGGAAAACTGCCTGAGACACCTAAGCTGATCTACAGAAGTGTAGAAGTCTTCCTAGGAACAAAATTTGTGCTCCTCAAAATGCATGTGTACTAATTCTTCTGTGATTATACGCACACTTACCTCTGAAGGGGTCACAGTACCAAGATTGGTGACCTTTTTAAGACTGTTGATTGTGCTCAGTGGGTGAGTCATATCAGAAGTGAGATTTTTCAGGAAGCTCCATCTGGTTTGATACATCCTAAGGATGTCTGTCTGCTAAAGATTGTGCTCCATGGAGGGCAGCAGACCAAGGCGGTACGGGAAGTTCCTGGAGGACATCACCAAGAGATGATGCACCCTCAAAGGTCTGTGGATGTCTGTGTGTCAAAGCTCAAAAACAACTGCAATTGAGAGCAAATGTGTTATGTCTGACTCACCTCTACAGGCATCAGCCTATATGGCTGGGTAAGGAAGGATCTGTGGTTTGTTTTTTGCTAAAAATCTAAGTTGTTTTGTATTTGTACAGTGTGGTGGAAAAAAAAGAACAGAGAGAAAAAGACTTCAAATCTGAAAGTGAATTATTAATTTCAACAATTGGTAGTTTATTGGATAGACAAAGAAGGATTTGCTTCTTCTAATTTTAGGTATATATACTCTCTAATCTGGGCTGAAGCAGATCATGTTCTAGATTTGACAGACACTGCTGAGTACATTTCTCATAAAGGAAATTTGGATAACAGCACCATGGATCCACAACAGATATCCAAATTAGGTGAATACTCCTTATACAATAACAATGTCTTAAAAAGGCAGCTGAATTTTTCATATAATGAAAGAGAATCTAAAAAGTTGCAAGATGTCTGTTTGTATATAGACAAATGACTTACAGCCCCGCTCTGGTAACTCTTTGTCCTCTGGTTTGTCCTCTGAATCCTCAGATAGCTCTAGGGGAGTTTCCAAGGAAGAGCTAATAAAGAGAAGAGCAACTAGAAAAAGAGAAAGAGCATGTTTCTTGGATTGCAATTTAAAATGTGTCCGTTTCCATTTGTAATGGCACTAAATGGTGTCAGGAGAGAGCAACCTTTCTCTCAAGATAGAATATAGGAAATAAAAGAGATTGTCAGAAGGCAGAGGAATGGGAGAAAATTAAAAATTCAAGACACTTGGGAGGAACTGCCCAGGCAGAGAAATAACAATCCATCTCAGTGATACTGGTTCAAGTAGCTCAAATGGCTTTGTTAGAGTGATTTTAGTAAGTCAGGTGCTTGTCCTTTTTAAATTGAGATTTGTGAGTTATTGCGTGTGATTTATTTAATACAGATGAACACCAGGAGTTATCTGGGCCCATAATTTCTACTGCTACTGGTAATTTTTCATTTGTAGTACCCTTAGGAAAAGAAGGAAGATAATTAAATGGAGATTTTGATGCCCCCATAGTGGCCAAAGAGATGATTATGTACAATTGTTTCCACACTGTAAAGCATGTGCTAGCCTCAGAAGGGGCATCACATGAGACTGATGCAGCTTGGTCTCCTTGTGGGTGAGAACTGTGAATTAAGTGCAAGTGAAACTGGTAGGGCATGACAAAGGGGGATGCTGCTGGACCCAGGAAAATTGAACACACAACCAGACCTGGAAGAATTACAGGTAGAAATCGTTTGCACATTTAGCTCCTCTAACCAAGCCTGTAAAAGCTTTCTTCAATAGTTGTTGTATGTGGATCTGGGAAGTGAACAACTGGATTGATTTAGCAATATAATGAACTGGCAGCAGTTGTGCTTTCTTGAGGAGAGTCCTTTTAAAACACCCACTAACAAGAGCAGAAAGGGCATCTTTGTATGGGTGAGGAGCAGTGATTGCATGAAGCCAGTTGGCTTTAGACCATACATGATCTTTGTGACTCTCAAAGAAACCAAATAGCAATGTTCCATTGGGGAACAATGTTCCAGATTTCATCTGGGCTTGTAAATTGCTCAGCGTGTGGTTATTTAGCTCTGTTTTTAATATAGAAACAAACCACAAATGTTTTTTGGCTGACTGAGTACAAATTGATGGATAATTTTCAATTCAAGTGTCAAGAACTTTTATACGGCTGTCCTGATTTTATTCCTGCATTGATCATATATCAAAGCAAGTCTTCCTAATACATAATCTGTTTACAGATTGGTTGGTAGAGAAAAAAATCTTGAGTGGAACTTGTGGAAATCTATGTGGACCTTGTTCTCAGAGCAGTCTTGGCATTTGTAAATACTGTCAGTATTTCATCCCTGTGAAGAGATGAAAATTTCTATAAACTTACTTAGTGCAGCCAGAGAGAGTAAATTTGAAGGAAATGACTGCCAACTTGTTCTGCCTGCAAAACCAAAGTAATTTTCATATGGCTGAAGACCTTCAGTGAATAAAAGTGGAGACATCTGTATTAGTTCAGCAAGAGATGTTCCCTGAAAGCTGTGAAGAATAGCAAGATACAAACAAGTACACAGGGACCACAATAATCTGTGTGCTGACCAACCAGCTTCTACTGAGCCTTGCCAGAGAGTAGTAGAAGATTGGAAAAGAATAAAGAGGAAAATAACAACAGAATACCTCTTCATCACAAAGTTGGTTGGCATAACATGTACATGAGTAGTAAAAAGCTTTGTTTTTCTGGCAAAGATACATATGCTGAGTTGGAGCACTGTTTTGCTACATATACAGACTTATCAGATGTAATTAATTTGTTATGCACAAATCTTTATGCCTGGTTGCTGTCCTCCTTTTGCTTTTGAAACATTCTTGAATTTCACCCTGAATATTTGAATTAGCTCCAGATCTACAGGGAGATAAAAGCTGAAGACAGGATAATTGCCACAGAAAAACAGTATGTGCCTGTTAAACTCTAGTGGCACAGTGGTAAGCCATGCTTGCATCTGAACAACAGCAAGGAAGAAGTTGTAGCCATGAAAAACACAGTGGGAAGGAGTCCTGCCCAGAGTGACGAGGTAGCTGAACCCTTACTTGGCCAGACCTGAATGAACCAGGTTCATCTTCAACAGACCAGTGCACATGGGGTCAGAGTCAGTGCTGTGCGGAGAGCTCTGTGGGGAAGCAAACCCTCCTCACAAACATACACACATGAAAACTCAGAGTGATCACTGTACCTGAAAAAATCAGCTTAGGCTAGGAAGGGGAGGATAAATGAAAGAGGGAAGGAAAAGGATTTCCAGGAGGAGAAATAGTCATAGCTGCAGCTTAAAACGTAGGTCTGTTTTTGTCTTCACTGAATATTTGTGTACTATTTCATAGCAGTGTAGGAACCTGGCAAATATTGCCAAATTGAATTTCATCTTTTTATTACAATGCTAGATAAAAGTCAAACATAAACAAGTAAATATTGCATTGTTTGAAGACTTGTGTGGAGTAAGATTATTACGACTAGTAAATACTTATAATTTGGGGACATAATGAAAAGCGGGACTTTTACATTTAAAGTTTCTGATTTGCTGGTTTAATAAAGTGGAAAAACCTTTCAAAATAGGATTTGGGCTACTTTACTCCTGAATACTGTTATTTTTTTTTCCTAAATGTAGATTTCACTGTTGTCTTGGAACATACATTCACACCTGCAGACTTTTCTTTCTGAAAACATTATACTTATTCATGGTGCTTCTATTTTTTGTGGTCTTTCTCTTCAGGCATTCATGTTGCTAAAAAGATAGACAAACTGGGCATGAGGTCATCGGACACAACTCAGATCTTTTTTGAAGATGTAAGGGTCCCCTGCAAAAACCTCATCGGTGAGGAAGGAAAGGGTTTTACATACCAGATGTTGCAATTCCAAGAAGAGCGGCTGTGGGGAGTAGCCACTGGTAAGTCATCCTTGGCGTTTCTGCAGCCGGGCAGGGACACGGGTCACTCTTTGCATGACTAACAGCACTTTTCTTTCATTATAAGTTGCAATGACCTTTTAGGATCTGTTTTTGAAATCCGTCATAGCCTGGATACAGACGACATTCCCTTTCTGTAGGAAGACCTGAAGCAGAAAATATTTTGTGAGCCATTGCAGAGGCTCTTTTTGCCTTGTTTCTTTTTCTTGGTGCTTCTCTGCTGATAAGAAAGGATGGCATCATGTTATGTCTATTACAAATATAGAGCAAAGGCTATAAAAATACTGGCATGAAATAGAAGGATGGTGACTTTTCCTGTAGTACAGTGAATTATGATGCTTATCATGGATTTTAGAAAATTAACTTATTTGCTACATAAAGAAGTGGGTCTTGCAGGATGTCAGGGCTTTTTTTTTTTTTTTTTTTTGAGGAAATGTTTTATCTCCGTACACTTTGGACATAATTGGTACAGCACCACATTCCTTTCCCTGAAGTTATGCTTTCACAGAGTTTATGTTACTCAGAACTAAGGCTGTACTCAAATCTGTGTATTTGGGTTATATGTATTCTGGATATTCCAGGAAACCAGATCCAAGTCTGGATTGTCTATTTTCAGGCTGCAAACTTTCTCCTTACCCCCCAGTATTTGTTTCTTCAAGTTAAATATAATGTGGTTCACTGTAAGAAGATTGGTCCTCTTGAGATTCCAGAGTTGTCTAAATAATGTCACTGTATTCATGCTCTTGTGCATTCCCTGTCTCTCACTGTCTGTCTGTGGCTGGGGAATTGAGCATTCTAAGTGGTGTTTTGATTCAGTGAACAAATTAAAAAACACTCACTGTTATGGGTTCATCCCAGACCAAATATTTTGGAGTTCAAATTCCTTAAAAAAAATTGGTTTTTGAGACGAAGTTCTTAGTTCAGCCTGAGATAAACAGTACATGTGAGAGTAGTTTTAGCAAAGGACAGGAGATTATACTTGCCAAGGATGTCACTGCAAACACAGGCAAGCAGGAGTTGTGATCCTACCACTACTTCTACTTTAATTGAGGTGTATACAGACTGCAAGGATGTGCATTGTGCATTTTTATGCCCAGTTTAAAGTCTAAATTAAACAAACCATCAGAAGCTTTGCGCTGCAGTGAGACTCCCCAGGCAGCAGAGTAGCCGGCAGCATTAGTCATGCCCCAGGCAGAAGTGACGAGCACTGACAGCATCAATACACAAAGCCTGGCAGGTTAGATCACTCCTGCTGAAACCACTGGCAGCTTGGTACTGTCCAGTCTTGCACAACTGCCTGGCTGTTGTTGTGCTCTGCCAGGAACTGGAACACCAGGTTTCAATTCTTTTTTGTTGTCCAAAACAATGCAGCAGGAGCAGGTGAACCCTTGGCCTGGAGGAGCAGCCTGGGAAGGGCATCTCTCCTGACCTGCAATGGCCAGGCAGGGGCCATGAGGGAAGAAGAGTCTAGGAGCACACCAAGGAGAGGGAGCTGCCTTCTGCAGTGGCTACTTTGCTTGACCCCTTGGATTTGCTTTTTTTCAACTATTTGATATAAAATGCATAAAAACGCTGGTAACAGGGACAAGACCCATGGTTTGGGCCAAGCTGCAAACTTCAGAGATCACCAGTTGTGGTAAACAAGAAAAAGAGTAACCAGTGTTCAGAAGGGAGCTTGGTACTTGATGGGTGCAGTTTGTTTTACCACAACATCTAGGGCTGTTAACTTGCAGTCCTGCAAATGCTTTCACATATGTTCAACCATGACTGCTCTCCTGAAGGCTCAGATGTGCAAAACAATGTAAGTGCCTTCAGTAGTTTTGTGATTATGCCTGAATGTTTAATCCTGGCCTTCACTTTTGCCCCTCAGTAGGACTTCCCAGTTCCCTTCCCAGTTCATGGCTGTGACATTGAAAATCATCAGTCTGCTTTTAAATAGTTTAGGGACCAGTCCTGGCATCTTCATGTTCACTGCTTCCTTTAACTTGGAAAAGGCAATTGACTGCCATTCATGTCTGTTTTTCCTTTCTGGGTGTTGTTTTGTTGTGTCTGGGTTTTTTTTGTTGTGTTTCTCTTTGTTTGGTGAGGGGATTTATGTATTTTTAGTTTCAAGTATCACATGCTCTAGACTTGTTCATTAATTATCTTCTTTGTGGCCAGTATCTTTCTTCACCTTTTATTTTTTCTCCTTTTAAAATCTATTTTGAATCAAACAGATTTAAAATACAAATGGAAATCTAACTTTCTGGAATTACAAAATTTGGTCCCAGGTGTAGTTTCTTCTGAGTGACACATTTTTAAAGGCATTGGTCAAAGTCACTTGTGTTTCTTGCTTCATGGAAAGAAAAAAGGTGCCACATGTCTCCCACGTTGTGACACTTGGGAGACAACAGTGTCTCTTTGAGGACTTGTTGCACTGATCACAGGAGAAGAATGTTGCTATGGCAAAAAAAGCAAATGGTTGTTTTGTGAATTGCTTAACTCAAAGACAAATAGGGAGTTCAATGTGCATGTGAGAGCAGAATGGCACTTTTCTAATGACTTCTGTTTCCTCCTGCAACTTCAGTTTTGTGAGCACCATTGAGTCATGGCCAGTAAGCAGGATGACAGATTCTTTTATATGGGAAACACACGTTCTTAAGAATCAGATTGCTCAGTGCAGAACTCACTATGTGTTTCATTAGAGACTGATCTGTCACAACCTAAGTAAAATATATTAATTCTTTTCTTTTGAAAGGAAACATAGCAACAAGACAAAGTATTTTTACAGTGAGCAGAAATCTCAATTGGAATAATATAAGTTGGATGGAGATACAAGGAAAAGATTATTCTGCATTTGGCAACTTCAAGTGCTTTCACAATTCTCAGCTGTGTGGTAGGCCACGCATTCCTTAAGCTGCCCTAGATTGACATTTCCTGCATGTGCTGTCAGTTGAAACCTATGAGGCTAAGTTTGTCTTAGGATGTGGGGAACATTGTATAAAAAAGGGAAACAAATGCACAGAAAAGAAAAGGGGGTTCCCTATTATGAATGGCATTCCTCTGAATTTGTATGACGGGCAAAGTGTTGTGTGATGTTACCTTGTTGAACACGGCTGTAGGCTGTCATGGTCTTCATGATGTGCTGCATTCTGGTGCTGTTTGGTACACAGCCAAGGTTTGCCATGTTAGAGCTGTGCTCTGTGCTCTGAGCTCTGAATGCCTCTCATCACGATCACAGAATGGTTTAGGAAGGGACCTTTAAAGTTCATCACATCCAACCCCTCCACCACGGGCAGGGACACCTTTCACTAAACTTGGGTTGTTCAAAGCCCCATCCATTCTGACCTTGAACACGTCCAAGGAATAGACATGTCATGGGGCACCCTCAACTTCTCTGGGCAACATGTTCCACTGTCTCATCACTCTCATAAGGAATTTCTTAAAATTGTAGAATTATAGAATGATTTGGGTTGGAAGGACCCTAAAGACCACACAGTTCCAATTCAAAAATATTCTTCCTTATGTTCAATCTAGATCCACATTCTTTCAATTTAAAACCAGTCCCCCTTGTCCTGATACTACAGGGTCTGGTAAAAACTCTGTCTCCATCTTTCTTATATATCAAAAAGCTGCAATAAGCCCTCCCCAGAGCCTGCACTGCTCCAGGATGAACAACCCCAACACTCTTAAGTCTGTCCTCATGGTGCTCCAGCCCTTTAATCTTCTTCAGGACCCTCCTCTGGCCCTGCTCCAACAGATCAATGTCTGTTTTGTATTGTGGGCTCCAGAGCTGGAGTACTCCAGAGCAGTACTCCAGATGGGGTCTCAGGAGAACAGACTAGAGGGAAAGAATTACGACCCTTGACCTGATGGCCTCTTTTGAAGCAGCCCAGAACAGGCCTTAGATTTCCTCTGTTTGTTTCTGTGTGCAAATGACAGTTCCTGAAATAAGAAGGGCAGTAATGGCAGCTAAAGAAGCAGGAGGATGGATCAGCTGGGCAGGAAGGAGGCAGTGAATTGTAGAGGTGGACACTGTAAGAGTTTTCCCGGAACCCTAGTCTGAGCCATGATGTGCAGTGACAGCCTGGGCAGAGTTTGACTGAAGTCCCTTCATGATCTTTAGACCTTGTGCAAGCAGGACCTAAACAGTTTCTGCCCTGTTTCTTCCCACCTGATCTTGCTTCTGCCTCCTCTTTGCAGTTTCTCATCCTCTCTTTTCCGTGGTACTGAATGCTGGGAACCACACAAGCCATGCTGGAGCACCTTGCTCTGACAGACCAACACAAGATTAATCCCTCATCTTTATCCCTTCCACCTTCCTTGTGCTCTCCTAGCACTGGCATGTACTGTTTAGTTTCCCACCCAGCAGCTCAGACTTTGCTGTATTCCCAGATTTCAGTCTGAGGGAAAGGGGCAAGTGGTTCCTGGATACTCCTTGCTCTTTACATTTCTCAAGCTGGAGACTATAGATATACAAGTAAAAAAAGTTGTTGGTACTACACATGCTACAGTGTTTTGTGACATTGTCCTCTGGAAAGACAGTTATTTTTATTCAAGAGATGTTCCTGAAAACAGAAATTTATTTTCCTTTCCAGAAACCAGCATTTGGATGACAACACAGTATGTTAACACAAAAGAAATGAGGACATTACTGTATATGCTCTTCTGAAAAATAAGCATTGGGGTTAGTTGTATGAGAAAGGACAGGAAAATATTTAGGTAATGAGAAAAGCTGATCGGCCTATAGGATGTGGAGACATCATGTGGAAAATGGTGCTCTGTGGAAGTGATGGTGAATAATCATGGCAGGGGAAACTGGTGGGATGCAGAGTCTACACAGGAGAGCAGTCAGTACAGAGATGAAATTTAAATAGCAGTGATCTTGAAAACAAAGCAAAAAAATATGTGGAACCATACCAGGCTCCTGCAAGGAACTTTCATGTGAGCAACTGGGAGATAGGAAAAGGGATTTCACAGTAGTCCAAGGCCTGGGTTTATTTTGCATTTCACATTCAGAATTTTGTGGTTTTGACTCTAAATGAAAATGGATGTGGATATACATATTTTGAAAAGAGAAAATGTGACCCTTCTTATACAGATAGATTTATGAAATCATGCCCTGCTGCTTGTCATAGTAACATGGGTCCACATTTGCCAAACAAAATTCTCCACACGTTCTGTACCTGCTGTTATCCCAGCAACGCTGCAAGAGACTGATAGCTTAGTCATTCACTTCAAGGATGGTTTGCCTTGGAAAAGAAACTTTTCCCTTTTTTTTCATGTTTAAAATGGGATATGTCTCAGTTTGCACAAAAAGAAGCAGCAAACTAGTTCTGCTTTAAAGCATCATTTACTGCCTCTCTCACCTGTTTTACAGCAGTACCATATTTTCATTCTGTTTCCACTAGGAGAATTATTTAATTTTTTAAAAAGTTGATGTGAATTTTTTTCTTCTCTATGCTGGGATCTGATCACAGAATGCAGATGTAATAAGCAGTCTATTTGTGTTCCTTGATCTGAGAATAGGTTTCTGCCTTCTCCCTGAAGACTTCCTTCAATTTACATTTCTACAGCATTCCTCACCAAACACACTACACTGTCTGCCTTCAGATTATTTTTCCAGGATTTTAACAAACCGTCAGGACACAGGTAGCATCAAAAATAGAAGTTGCCACAAGCTTTTTCTAGAGCCCCAAATGAGACACTAAGCATAAGGTTTACCTCATCATGTTGGTACTGCTTTCTATGACTGTACCTCTTTCCTACCCACTTCCCTTCCTTCTACAGGTATTGGGGCAGGTTGGGGCTGAAGTGAGATAGATGTCTTCAAGGTACGAGGAGGCACCATACTCTTCTCAGAACTGAAACTTCATCCCAAGCAGAGTGTACAGAACAATTTCCTAATGTGTTGGTTGTACAATGTGAAAATAACCTTCTTTTTCAATAAGAAGCTAAACAGATCTGGCTGAAGTGATGTCTCGTTCCGTGCTTTGTTCCAGCCCTGACACCAATGGAAACTATTATACGAGAGACTGTTGACTACACCCGTCAGCGGAAGGTGTTTGGCCAGCCCGTCCTGCACAACCAAACCGTGCATTTCCGCCTGGCCGAGCTGGCCACTGAAGTGGAGCTCCTGCGCTCGCTGCTGCACCGCGCCGTGGGTGAGTCCCACATCTGCTTCCCACATGTGCTTCTCTTCCTGCAAAGAACCTTGTCAGGCTGAAGGAGCATGGGGTGGTGATTTCCAGAGTGACTGCTTTTTTATCTCTTTTTTTTTTATTAGCTCTCTATGTAGAAGGCAACGATGTGACAAAATTTGCTTCCATGGCTAAGCTAAAGGCAGGTCGTCTGACCCGTGAAGTGACCGATAGCTGTCTCCAGTTTTGGGGAGGCATGGGATTCACCAATGAAGTTCTTGTGAGCAGGTTTTACAGGTAAGGGAGTGATGCAAACACAAAGTGGCTTTAACTGAAATTTAGCCTCTCAAATGTCCTATTAAACAATCATCTACTCGAAAAGAGCACCAGTTCCTCACAAGCGTGAGTAGTCTTGTTCCACTTCAGAGCATGTCACTGAAGTGGGTTGTGGATGCAAGGACACCCAGTGCAATTAACTTTGGGTAGACATGTGTCGGAACTTACTATTCTTTTGCCAAGTCTTGTCTTTGGATTACAGTTGTGAAGTTTGAACTACCAACAGGTTAGCTTAAATGTCAAATGAAAGAAGAAAACTAAGTATTTTCCCTGATAGTCCTCTGGTGTCTGCTACAGAATAAGAAAAAAGAGGGGGGAAATGGAGAGCTACCAACCAGTGACTTTTTTTTTTCTCTTTGCTTTTTGTTTGCTTGTAATCTTGATTACAAGAACAGAACTAAAACCAGAAGCTTTCTTCTAAAATGAGCAAAAATCAGCTTTATCTTTTTCCCCAGATATTTGTGAAACTGGAGTTCCCCACATGGCTTCTGCAGTTCTGATAGCAGATCTCTTCTGATTGCAGTCTCCACCTGCTTAGTCACACTAGATACCATGTGAGACATATGAGAGGATGTAATTGTTTCCAGAAAATCGTTAGATCATTAAAATGGTACAGAGGCCCTCTTGCAAATTAATTGAAGTCCCTTCAAATCTTAGTCTCTATCTATTTAGAGCAAAATTCTCCTTAAGGAAACAATTTTCTTGGTATCTGGCCTCAATGTCTTACATTTTTTAGAAGGACCAAAATTCACCTTGGCTTCTTTTGTAGTAACAGCTTTCTGTTCAGCTCTTGCATAGACAATGCCTAATCCAAAGTTAGCCATATCAGTGGTTCAGTTAGTTGAAAGTTTTGGTAAATGTGTCTGTGTAAAGTGAGAGCAGAACACTTGAGAAAATACGCAAAAAGCTTGTTTCTTCTTAGGTAGGTTGAGCTACTTTTTCTATTTTTAATAGCATTTTATAAACAAGAATGCCATTGCAGTAAGTGAAGAGATCCTCAATATTTTTGACAAGTGGACTTCTGAAATTTTCTTACAAAGGTACAAACTGCTTTATGATGGTGGTTTTAAGGCAGTCAGTATGATGGATATCCTTAGTTATCTTTTTCATAGCCTTATTTTAAAAACTAATGGTCACTGGTGATGGAGATGTTAAGAGCTCCTGCAGTAGGCGCTCTGAATATAATGAATCCCTGTCTTACAGCACTTACTGTAAATGTTGTAATCTGTACAGATTAATGTGTACCATGCTTTGACATAGCTTTAAGATTTCTTAGCCCAATATATTAGTGCTAACTATGAGCAGGGCTTTTCTGTATGGATTCCAGAGTGGTTTCCAAGTATACCAGCACAGTCACATTTTTCCTTAAGAGAAGTCCAGAGTTTCCCTTTGGTGTACACAGTCAGCTGGCTAAAGAAATGTATCTTTCTACTTCTAAAACAAACACTGTTATAAATGAGGCTAAAGACAGTGTGATATTTATATTCTGATATTTTTTATGAATCAGTAAAATTCCATCATTGAGTAACCAAAGGTCCAGGAAGGGACAAGGAGACTTTTACCTAAATAAACGTTCAAGTCAGAATCTTGTTAATCTGTAACAATAAGCAGAGCAGCAACTTCCCTAAAGCCGTTCTTTTTAGTACAGCAGTCTGAGTAACCATTCACGTCACTGTGATGTTTGTCCAATAGCAGCAGTATAATTGCTCAGCAGGACATCTAGTCCTAATGTACATTTTTGTAGCATAATCTCTATGAAGTTCCCAAAGAAGTGTTGGTTAGTCTTCCATGCATCAAGCTGTTACTCACTCCTCAAAGAACACACAGCACAACGCATGGTTAGTGCATGAAGTCTCTGAATTTCAGTTATTACTATCAGTTAGAGATCATAAACAGAAATGGCACAAAACTGTTTGCCAACTTACTTTATTCATATCTGTCATTTAATCATTAACATTTTAAACTTTGTAGAACATCTGGCATTTCTTAAGTGCCTATTCTCTAGAAGGCATGAAGTGTGCTGTTTCACCATGTAGGTGTGTGTACTGGGTTGATTTTATACATGTAAATGTCTCACTTGTACAGATTCTAATAAGGAGAATAAGGTTTAAAAAAAAAAAAAAAAAAAAAAAAAAAGCTTAGAGCCCTAATATCAAAAGGTTTCATAGAAAAATACAAGCCAATATAAACCCCATAAAGAATGGACTTTCCAAACAGCACCCTAATAGCAGCATTCTGGAGAAGGAAAGCACTAGCGTGTAATCACGCTTATTTTTCTCTCCCCTGTCTGAAAGGCCTTAAAAACATCATGACTTGGCAAAAATCAATTATTGAACAAACCCGTCATGTATATGAAAAACCCAGGTTACGAGAGATCACAGGAAAGAAACGTTTTGGTATCAAGTTTATGGCAATTTTTCAGATCTCATGCATTTTTAAAAATTTTAGGTAGTGATCCATATATTTTAATAGTAATTATGTGCATTTCAGTTGTTATAGGAAGAACGTACATGGTCTTCTTAAAGGAGTTTGTTTGTTTTGTTTTTTTTTTTTAATTAAGATTGTTACTTAACTGCTAAACACCATGTCTAACTGCTTCCAATTCTTACAAGTTTTACTCTTGTGGGCTATGATGGGGAGAATGCTATCATTTCTTTACTTGCTACGTTGTGGAAGACTCAAGAAAGCAGTAGTGAAAAATATTCACTGCTCATGTGAAATACAAGTGTAAGTAGCATTGCAAATGCATAGCTGCAGAAGAGCACTTTTTCATTTTTCTCAACTGTCTCATAGTTATTGCAATACGAATGTGTATTTTTAGTTGAGGATAGTTGAAAAAACAAACTTCTGTATAATTTTAAGTGGATTTTTTCATTAGTAATGTATTTCTGTCTAGATTTTTTTTCTTCACATATTTACATAGTTCAAACACTTCATTCAGTTTAATTTTTTGTCATTGTTTATAGTCTTTCATTCTTTAAAAACCTGTCTAAACTTGAGTGAGTCCAGACAGTTGGGAGGGTTTAATAGTTTTTTTTTTCATTATAGCAGTTTATAGTTGTACCAAAGAAAATGAAACCTATCCAGTTCTGCTGACAAAAACAATTTGCTTTGAAGTCTGTAGCTTGTCTTGCTGAGACAAGACTTAATACCAGTTCCTGTCATCTATGAAACAAAATCTGCAGTTTCCACCTCTTTCTGCAGAGGCTTTGAGACAGATGCCTCTACCACTTAGTTGGACTTTTACGAGTACCTTGAGAAGGAATTTAGGAGATAAAACATATGACATCTATCTTAAGACAGCAAATCAAAGCAGGTAACTGTATAGTGATGACTTTAAAGCAGAGCTATGCTCTACTCTCTACTTTATGCTCAGAGCAGGCCAAGGTGATGCCCATTCCTATCTTGGCCCTTAGAATGTCCCTGAGGGGGAAGGGATGGGGTCATGGGAACTGGCAGGCATGGCTGTGGGCTGTGCCAGCCAGGTCAGAGGCCTGCTGCACTGCGGGGCACGAGCTCAAGCTCTTCTCTCTAGAACAAAGTTCCTTCAGAATCCGCTTGATTTGGACAGCCTGTAGGTAATCTACTGAGACTGAAGATAGAAGAAGTCACAAAATATTAGGCTAGAGGTTTCAACATTCTTTGGAGAAAATTCTTGCTAGTAGTAAAACCTTAAAATAGTTAAAACCTAAAAATTGTTGGTTATGAGAAAAAAGGGTAAAACTTTGTAAATCAAGTGCAGTTTGTGCTGAAAAGAAGCAGTGCTACTCTGAGCTATGCAAACCTTGGTAAGCTTTTACCAGTGGCCTTCTAACCAGGGAAGCAGAGAGCAGCATCTCTGAGGGACCAGTGCCATAAAGCCAAGCTATTAGGGAAAACCTGGGCTTAAGTCACCAAAACTCACTTTCTTCCCCATGTCTGACTGGTGCTGACCACTGCCAGAAAAGGGAAAGAAAATTTCTTAGTTTATTTTGGCAGGAGTTTCATGCAGACACTGCATCATAGATAGTGCAGCAGGCTCCTCTCAGATTGTTTGGGAACAGAAGGGGCTTCAATCCAATTCCATATGGTTTTCCAGAAAAAAATTAAGTGTAGAGCAGCTCCCAGAGCAGGCTCAGCTTTTCAGCTGTAGATAATAAATGGTACTGGAAGGCACAACTGCAAACCCGAGCAGATTTTACCAGCTTGAAGCTACAGACAGATTTTCTGTGCCGTGAGGTGCACATAGCACATTACAAGACCTAAAACTGCTTGTGCTGTGGATGGGTACCTGTCCCTGCTTTATGGCTAGGGAAATCACACACAAGCGAGAGCTCAGACTGGGATATGGACCAGCCCCAATTTTCAGGAAAACTGGGACCAAAAGTTTTAGGGGAAGGGTAGTAGACATGGCTTAGCTTGTGAAAAACAAGGTCCAAAAAGGTCACTCAGGGTGCAGAGGGGTCAACATCAGCCAACACGGTAATGTTAAACTGCAGACTATTTTAGATTACACTATTCAGAAATACATTTTCAGGCTGCAAATTAGAGGATTCCTAATCATTAGAACAACTTTGTTATCTCATAACCTTCAAATTAGGGTAGTCAAAGATTAAAGGGAGCTTGTTTTTTCTCCTTCAAGCAGTGCTTGACACATTTCTGAAGGCTGTATGACATGGCTTCTGTGAAGATAGGAAATATGATTTGACAATGTGGAGGGCTTTTTCCCTGCTACCTAACTAGAAGTTATTGATAACCTGGATTGAGTTTGGTAGGTGGGAATGGCTCCTCACCCTCCCTCCTAAGTGCAGTTTTTTAACTTGACTGAGTATTTCAGAGGGATAGAACACAATAGTTGGATTTCTCTATTTCCTCAGGTTAACTCCCACTCTCTAAAGAAAATAACATTCAATGATATTCAAGTAGCTAGAGAAAAAAACCCTCAAAATGACACCTTACAAACTGTCTGGTGTGCTGCAGGCTGCTTCTTCATGGCCCTTGGTCAGGGGGAAGTAACCAAAGGTTGGTGCTCACCTCAGCAGGGCTGCAGATAGTTCAGGATGTGCTGCTCTGTCACGTGGCAACAAAAATGTGACGCAGAAATCAAAAGCTAAATGTTACTGTGCCAGATCAAAAGCCTTTACAACAGTAGCCGAAAAATATCCCTTACAAAGGCAATTAAATTCCAATGTTTATATATATTATTTTTGTGCTATATTAATGATGCATTCTAAAAATAAACTATCAAACCATAAGCATACATTGAATAACTGATATACAAGCTGGCTTTGCTATGTCCTCTTCCCCAGCTTCCTTATAGAGTTTCTGGCAGCATAGTTAATCCCATGGTTTTGTTTTCTTATGATGAAAGCAAGTTTCTTTCCCAGAAGAGGGCTGCTAGTTTAAAATCATTTGAGTCTTTTGTCATCTTAATCCACTTAAATAGGGGGAAACCTTCTGTTCTGTCTTCCGAGGAGAGATCAGCATTAGTCACCTGGCTGTAGATTCTGTAAGAAATATTCTTGATCTCACCCAAAGAGACAAAAAAAAAAAAAAAAAAAAAAAAAAAAAAAATTACCAGCAAATTCATAGATACACATAGGCACTAAATACACAAAAGGTGTTCTCATTTTTGAGATGTCTTTACGTGTGACAGTCTGACTTGTCTGTCACACACACCACCAAAGCCACATCTTACCACTGCCTATTTATAACTTCATATAAACAATCCCCATGTGTCCAGGATTCCTGCTGCAGAGAGAGGATTTCTATTGACATCACAGAAGAGTTCTGAGGATTAGTGACTTGCTGTTGCTACAGTGAAGAAGCCAAATGCTGAGTGCTGGCAGAGGCTTTCTGAAGCTTGACAAAGCAAAGACAAAGCTTGACAGTTCTAACAAGTAACCTACCAGTGTTTCAGGTCTGCTGCCTTCAGCAAGGCCCACAGGAAGGTGGGGAATCTTCAGGTTACTAAGTAGAGGTAGTTTAGAATTGTTCTGGTAGTTTTATTGGTGTTGGTTTTTCCTTTTCTCCAGAGGTAAAATAGTGAGCAAAACTGCTCGAAGCTGCAGTAGTTAGTGCTCTGGCTAGCACAGGGAACTTAGGCAATACTGTTAGGGATGACTTAGTGATGGTAATGGCAGGTTTTAAATGAATGTGATTAGAAATATCAAATCAAGAGTAAATATTCTTGAAGCAGCCATTAATTTTTTAAAGCACAGAAGCTCTAATTATATAAAACTATGCTAAAGTACTATACAACACTACTTGTAATACTATACAGTCTAACATTAAGGTACTATATGATACTAATAACACTTTCACCAGAACTTACACGGCCATTAGGAAAACCTGGACTGGTTAAAAACCATGAATGGAAATTGTACCCTTTCTGTGCAGTTCTCCAGTGCCTCATGTGCTGATCAACTCTTACCCCAGTTAAGCAAATGGTTTTTGCTGCTGGCCGTGAAAAAGATTCCTCCCCTCAGGAGGAGTTGCCTTCAACTGCAGGCTTAGGCACCAACAGGTTTGGGACAGGCCCAGCAGGGCTGTCGTGGGAAGCACCACAGACCCCCTGCCCAGGAGCCAGTGGATGAGGTGTTCTGCAGGCACGTGGTGTTCGTATGCAATGTGTAAGGAATTCTGGGCAAGCTGTCCAGCAGAGCAGCATCAGAACAGCACACAAATCTTTAAATCTACCCTTTATATTTCTGCAGGGACTTGAGATTGATGTCAATAGGAGGTGGCACAGACGAAACCATGCTTTCCATCATATGTAAATACATGGATACACTTCCAAGAAAGTGACGCATCTCCACTCTTCCTTGAAAATGAAGAAAGGAAAAGCATGGCTTGTGCTGCACACTGAAGGTGACAAGCAGCCAGTACGCTTTGAGGGGAAAACAGATCAGTAATTCTGCCATCAAAATGCACATCAAGGTCACCATTACCACTCTGTGTTTTCCAGTGTCAAATTGACGTTGATATGAAGGACTCTGAAAGCTTGCAGCCTCCTGCATTCTGTTTTTTTCAGTGGGTTACTTTTTTTCCAATGATGCATGCTAGGCACACAGAAAAAAAATGTTTTCTTCAATCAAGTTTTAGCTACACTTTAGAGCATCTAAGCTGACAATAACAGCAGAAATTCCATATGAATGGAACCTATGTAGCTTTATCTCATTTCAGTAGAGCTTTGCTTTCAAGATGAACAATTATATCCTGCTGATTCCCCGCCATAATCAAACCCCAGAACAGTGCTTTTCAATTACCTTCCCAATCTTTCAGTTTTAGCAAGCAATCTTCAAAATGAACTCTGTCATCTTTGCAAAATCCATATTAATTTGCACCCCGCTCTATCGTGGACTTTTGGTGATGGGAGTAGTGTTAAGTTTTTATTTGCAGAATTTTACAATTAATTGTTTAAGTGTATCTGAGCTTGACGAGGCCTGAACTTCAGCAATGTACCATGTTCTGTGCATAATTATTGAAAAAAAAATAAAAATAAACATGTTAATATGAAAACTGTGCATAATTACTTTAAGTCTTCCTGAAACAGCCATTTAATTTGGAAGAGGCAGCCTGTATTATTGATTAAAAAAACAAAAATTGCCCCTTAAATACAGCACCATTTCCAAAAAAATACACTAGTCTTCTGCAGTAGAAAAAAAAAATGTATATAAACAACACTAGCTAGGATAATACTACATGACACTTTATTTTTGAGTTCATAACTGGTTATTAATGGTAATACATAATACAGTATTTCTAGAAAAGTTTTTCAAAAATTGTAGATACAATTTCAATATCTAGGAAACCTTTTTTTTTTTGAATGTTAAACTCAGCAATGTAATAGCCTCAATGATTAGAAACTATTTGGTGAGCCAAAGCTAAGTCTCCAAAATAAAGTACCTTAATGTGACTGTGCCTCCAACAAATGCATCACAATATACTTTAATATAAAATTCAAAATATATGCCATTGTATTTGAGACATCATGCACTGTAGATTTAGGGACTGTAACTAATTGAAAAGGAAACATACTAATGGTAAAAGTTCAGGTGATTCAATGGAATCATTTCAGTTTAAAATACTTCAAATATAAAGAAAACATTTGTATTGTGTCCATATTGGTTGGTCCCAATTATGAAAGGCATTTACTCAAAAGAGATGTGTAAACTCAATCCGTCACATTTAAATTAAAATATAAAAATCCAGTTTTAAGTAACTTCTTGCCAAAACATGCAGTTTAAGCTTCTTAAATGTTACCAGATCTAACCACAAAAGTAGTTTTTGGAGGTACCACTATTACATATGCTAGCTTCAGGCCAGCCTTTTAAAAATTCACAAGTAAGATCTATTTAGAAATATGCACATATTCTTTGTGCTTTTAAAACAGAAATTAATATATGCCTCAAACTGGAGCTCTAATTTAGAGCACGGCCCAGAATGAAAAGCAGAATGAAAAAGAAAGCCTTGAAATTCTGCAATTACTTCTTTTTCAAATAACCATTGTTCTTTGAATTTTTCAATCAATTTTAAAAAGTATTTTCCCCTAAAAAAAAATCCCACTACACTAGCAGTTCCTGCATATTTACAAATAATCCCCCCAAAACAGGGGATGATGGAAAAACTCTGATACTTTAAGAAAACTATAACTTCGCATTAATTGTTAATGCAATTTACAACAATTTCACTGTGTTTTATCCAGAAAATGTGCCACTTTAAATCAATGTCTTCATTAACTAAGACTACAGTTGAAATTAATCAATGTAAACCAGAGGTAACATGCATCACCTCAGTTTAATAATCCAGTATATTACAAAAAAAACAAATAATGAAAAGAGCATCATGTAGCATAATAGCTTTGTCTGGCTTCCTCTGGAGAGTGTTCTCAGTCTGCCCATAGTTGCACCTAGAAGTCCACCTGTAGAGTCAAAATCATTCTCCTACATTAAAAAAAAAAACAAAAAACAAGCAAAGAAAACAAAGAATGTTACTCTGAGAAAAGAAATACCCTTACAGCTCACTAAAAATAGTTTTCCCTGTTCTTTCAAGGTTTCCAAAACTAAAATTATTTTAGAGGCAAAAATTAACCAGGAAAAACTTTCACCCATTTGTCCAGTGCTATTTTTACCCCAAGCCAAAGCAAAGTGTAAAGCAATAAAGGAATTTCTAACTCCCGTATTTTTTGCTTCCTTCTTCTATTATGGAATACCTTTAAATATAAAAGTGCCTTTTTAATGATACTAGACATTTTCTAATTGAGAACCTATACTCATATCTGAAGCATAAAGATCTTGGTTGTGCCTTAAGAATAATGTATCTGCACATCTTATCTTTTTGAACAGAAATAATGATACTGCTGACAATTCAGTCACATCTTACAGTCAACAATAAGCTGTCAACATTTTAATACCAATGTTCATACTAAAAGACCAGATGCTTTACATTATTAACTTCTACTCCTGACCTATTTTTAAAGAAAGCTAGTTATTCAATACTTACCATTTCTGATAACATTTTATTCTGGTTTTTAACTTCTGTTCCAATTTCAATGGAAAGCTATTAAAAACAAATAAACAAAAAAACAAAAACAAAAACAAACAAACAAGAAGACTTATATATGAGTAATCAGTTAGATTACAGAATCCAGTCAAAAATACAAGACATGACTAGCATTTCCCTAGTGAAACCAATAACTTATATTTTAAAAAAAATGCAGAGTATTCTATCAATAACTCTTAAGGAAATAAAAATTTTTCAGCTGACTAGATGAGTCTAAAGGGTCACAGAAAGTACTCAATCCTCCTCTTCCCCTTTTACAGATAATGTCTTACTTAGTGCACGGACTTTTAAAAACTCAAGATCTAGTCAAGTCTGAAGTAGCATTTCCCATTTCTGGAATAACTTAAAACTGCTGGCACACAGCAGAGAGAACCGTGAGTGCTGGTTTGACTTAAAGTGTTGCTGCAGTTGACACCTGTAATCTGCAAGGAACATCTCTCTTGACAAGCTGCTGATGTGCTGTAAAGGGGCCTTTCTTCAGTGAACTTGTGTAGCCCTTCTCTGCTTTGTGTCACAGAACAGAAGGGCCCAGCAGGACAAGGTGAAAGCTGCACAGGCCAGGGAGAGCCAGTCCTGAGACAGTGACCAGGGCCAGCAACAACCTGGGCAGAAGCCTGAGACAGGTCCCAGGTCAAGCCAGAAAATGAAGTCAGGTTAGGGCTGGAATCAGGGAGGTATGAGACCAGGCTCAGCTGGAGCTGCAACACAGCTGCAACATGACACTTAGCAGAGGCAGCCTGAAGAGCCTTGGCTTGAAGCAGCTCTGGAGTTAAACAGGGCAGAACTGGCACTGAGCCTGACTCTTAGCAGCTATTCCTCTCCTATCAGCACACTTAAACAACCTGCTCAACTCCTGGGATGGAGGGAAATGCACCCCAGGCCCCCATGCTCTGGATTAGCAAACCCCATTTGTTTTCACATGTCAAAACTTGAATCTCATCATCTCGTACTGATGCATTTCAATCAAGAGTGAAACTGATTTTACATGAGGCTTCTTGGAAGATTATGTGAAGGCTATTCCATCTGCCAAGATTATCCCATTGCACTGAAAGATGCAACTCCAGAAAGAGCTCCTTGGGGCACCATGAACTGCTCTGTTGACATACACAGATTTTGAAATGTAACATACCACAGCAGGAGACAAGAAATGAAATTGGATAACAAAGGTCAAAGCTTTTTGTTTTGCTTTTTTTTTACCCCTTAACTGTTTCCAAATTCTTATTCTAAACCTGTTTAATTTCTCTTTGAGACTAAACAAATTTTAAGCAACAGCATTAGCAGTAAGACTTCAAGTGTGTTCAGGCCTAAAAATCTCACTGGAACGTGCTTTACAGAACCTTAAGCTTTTAAGAACAAGAAATCCACACAACTTTAATCTCAGAGCTGTCTTTCAGTTAGACTTGTGTGAAATAAGTCCTCACTCTCTGAAAGGAATCAGAATCATCATATCACCAAACTTTTCCTTTGGAGGATATTAGCATGCTATTTCTAAGAGCTGTTTTCACATTACATATTTTTTTGACTGCAACTCCCATTCCCCGTTCCCCTGCACACTGAGTGATAAGTAGAGAAAACTGGGAGTGAAGCTGAGCCTAGAAATTGCTCAAAGGTAGTGGCAAGGCATTTTAAGTCTGATTTCTCATTACCCTACTGATTTGACTGTCAATAATTCAATTTCCCCAAGCTGAGTCTGTTTTGCTCATGATGGTAATTGGTGAGAGATCTCTCCCTGCCCTTACCTGCATGCATGTACCTTTTATTGTAGTTTTTCCTCCCCTGTCCATCCACCTGCAGAGCGATCGAGCAGCTTTGGTGGTCACCTGACATCCAGCCAGGTTAACGCATCACAGTTTTAAATTTCTGTCTTAAACTAGGCCTACTGCTTCCCCGACTGGTGTAAGTGCATGCAATGGAAGCGACACTAGCACTGCAGTTCAATACGTACGGATTTGATGGCGCTGACTTTGGTGCGCAGGCTCTCTGTTAACCTGTCATTCTCCTCTTCATAAACACTGTAGCCACTGTTGGTGTAGCCATAGCTCCCTGCAGCTGCTCCATCCCCTGCAAACACAACAGGCAGTACTCAGAGACAGACAACACCACTGGAGCAAGCGTTCTGCCTGCTCCTGCAACAGGGACTCAACCTTCTCCTAAATGCATAAGTTACCCTTCAATATGCAAATAAAGAGACACTGAGGAGTGGCTGTGATTTCCTTAATGTTTTTTCAGATGAGTTCTATGGAAATCAATCCAGGCACTTCATGGAGATGTGAATGAAGCGTTGAGGCCATTACATGTGGTAAACCAAACTGAAAATAGGAAAGTTGAAGCTGTTCTCTGACAAAGAAAAACATCACTTCATCACACATTTAAAGGGGAAACTATACCATGATCACACAAGTTTCTTTATAAACAAGACCTCAGAGCAGAAGCCTGGCCTCTGAGCAGAGCAGTGCTGTTGCAGTCACCGTTCTGTAGTTCTGTTCTCACTCCTGCCTTTGTTTTTGGGTGATGGAGCTTCAGGACTGTCACCCAGACAACTGAGTCAGCCCCGTATGAGGGGCAGAAGGGAATGAAAGCTGCTCAGCCCCACACGTCCACTTCCTCCAACCTCTCATAAAGATCTCCTACAGACAGACAGCAGCTGGACAGCAGCATTGGCACAGGAGAATTAAAGTCATGTCCACTCAAGACAAAAATCAGTCTTGGATCTCCAATCTAAGAATTGAAAACAATGAAGAGACATAAAGACTTAGAAAGGCAACCAGAAAAGAGCTACAATAAGCTTTATGATAAAGATCCCACTAGATTAATTCAACTAATAATCCAGTTATAATATTGATAAATATTTTTAAAATATAACTAAACATTTTCTTGCCTAGTCAGAATGGCACATTAAAACTGAATGCCTTTTAAATACACTTTGAAGACTTTTGTGTTTAGGAGGATTTTTTGTTTTTGAGGAAAACAGGAGAGAAGAGACACCAACCACATTCATGTTGAGAGGTCTGTCTCAGAAAGCTTAATGGTATGCTTGGCATACATAATATTTTAAAATAGAGCATTACAATGCTATTTTGATATTTTATATTTGTCCATTATGCCATCCTTTAGATCTAAGTAATGAAGATTTTTTCATTTGTACTTGTAAATTTTTTCTCTTTAAGTAAAGCTAGACAGATCTTCAACAAGACTCAATCACAGAATCTTCTGAGTTAGAAGGGACCTACAAGGATCAAGTCCAACTCCTGGCTCTGCACAGGACCATCTTCATGAGTCACACCATGTGCCCAACAGTGTTGTCCAAATGCTTCTGGAACTCTGTCAGGCTTGGTTCTGTGACCACTTCCCTGGGGAGCTGTTCCAGCACCCAACCACCCTCTGGGTGAAAAACCTTTTCCTAATATCCAGCCTAAACCTCCCCTGACACAACTTCAGGCCACTCCCTTGGGTCCTTCCACAGGTCACCAAAGAGATCAGTGCCTGCCCCTCCCCTTCCCCTCACAAGGAAGTTGCAGACTGCAATGAAATGCATGTTTTTATTTCATCACAGTGAGTCAAGAAGCCCTTTTACCCTGACCTAAATTAAAAGTACCAATGCCTAACACAGGAATGTAACTAAAATGTTATGATTTATAGAATTTATAGCGTTGTTCTCTTTGTTGTATGATTTTAAAAGTGCATCCAACTCCAGTGCTTTCTACCAAGTGACAGATGATTTTAATAAACCATACAGCTTCATGCCAAAACTCTGAAACTTTTAAATGGTCTCTTAAATGGACTGTGACAATGCAGACATGAACAAGTTCCCCAAAGCTCTTCAACAGGCACAGCTGCTTCTTTTTATGTCACAGGAAGCACAAGGAAGAAGCCTGGCTACAACTATTCATGGGAAGCACAGAAACTTCAGCGTGGCAGTTCTATGGGCTGTCCTGCTACAGTGCTCACATTCAACAGGGATGTGACCAAACAAAATTACAGGCTAAGAGAGGGAACAGGTACCTGGTGACAACTGCAGAGCTGCTGGTACCCAGCTTCTATTTTCAGCCTATTAAATAAAAAATAGTTCTGAAGTGACAGCTGAAATGTCAAGGTAAAGCAGAAAATTTTAGCGCAGCTGATAACAGATGTTTAAGTGTTCTGCTTCACCTTCCAGAAGATTTTTTTAAAAAGCAGTTTCAGGATGATTCTTAAGGCATTTTTTGCCAGAGACAGCCTAAAAGCAGGCATGCTCTTTTTTCAGAACTCCTTGCATAAACATCCATCCCCTCTTCAGAAACAGCACACAGCTGGGTGGCCTTCACTCCAACCAAGAGGGAGCTGTCAGTCTGACAAAGGAAAGGACTGAAGACCTAAGCACTATCAAATGCCTACTTTTTAATGATAAATATCCTAACACTCCTCTTGATTCACTAAGAAGCATTCCCAAGATTTGTGTTATTTCATGAAAATACTACTGCACAATACAAACCTGAAGTGTAGGAGTATATGTAGGGTAGTGTCAGACACACCTGGTTTAGCCCCAGATACTTCCTAGGAGGAAGCCCCAGAACTCAGTGATACATTTCAGATGTGTAAACATCTCCTAAGCTTTACAGTGCCCTCACAGCACCCACATGGTTGTACATGACGTGGGAGTTCAAAGTTTCCTCCTAGTCATCAATATGACTGCTGGCTGAAAAATGAGGCCTAAGCTGCTCAGAACACTCAGCAGGATCTCTGCAAGGATTTCTCAATTTGCACCAGAGTATATCTGTAATAAATTTATAATAGTTGGGACTCTTGGTTTTTTACTCCCTAAACATGGCATGAAAACATACAAAGTACTTAAAAAAAAACCAAAAACAATTTCTTAATTTGGAAAGGACTTGACAGAAGAGCAAAAAATCTGCCTATCCATGGGAACGTGGCTCAAACTAAATTTAGGTGTTACAACAACTAAACAATAGCACAACTAAATGGGGCAAGACTATTTACAAGAGCATGTAGTGACAGGACAATTGAAAGACGGTAGGCTTAAATGCAATATTAGAAAAGAATGCTTTACTCCAAGGATAGTGAGGCACTGCAACAGGCTGCCCAAAGAAGTGGTGGATGCCCCATGGATGGAAGTGTTCAAGGCCAGGCTGGATGGGCCTCTGAGCAACCTGGTCTAGAGGAAGGTGTCACAGCATGGGGTGGGGGGAAACCTAGACAGTCTTAGAATCACAGGATTTGGTGTGGAAGCGATTTCAATGATAAAACACGAACTCCGGCGCTGCTCCGTAAATCCAGCTGGGCCAAAAGGAGAGGCAGAGGCAGGGGTGACAGCCTTTCCCCGCCAAAGCTGCCGAGCCTGCCA
>WEIU01014523.1:412393-425363 GCA_013389925.1 Aegithalos caudatus
AAAAAAAAAAAAAAAAAGCCTGCAAGCTTACCTGTCTTGTCAATGCTTTGACAATCTTTTAATAGTAGCCTGCTACAGGTGTGTCATTGTCAGAGACCCTGCTGAGGCAATGTGCATGTCAGTCTCCTTTCCCCAAAATATTAATGAACAAATTCACTGTTTAAAGAAACAAAAATGATGTCTTTTATAAGAAGAGCATTCCAAATGTCCTACCAGCTGTCCTATCACTGCAGTCATTTTTACTGACTCTTTACTGACTTCTACTGGTTCTCTTTACTGACTTAAATTAAACCAGATGCATACATTTATATAGCAAACAGCCCATAGGTTTTATTAGTTTATCACTCCATGACTCCACTGCAAAAACAATAAAAAGGAAAAAAAAAAAAAACACAGGGAATCTGATTCACATATCCTGTAAAATCAATCTTCCAATACACAACTGAAAACCCATGACTCTTACCAACATGATATTATAATGACATGATTTTAATCAAATTATTAAATAAGTAACAAGAATTGCAGTGTTTTTACATGTTTAAAAAACAAGACTTACAGTATTCATTATTAACTTTCTACTTAATTATAGATTATGAAAACAGCCTGACTAGTCACAGGCATCATTAGCAAGTTGAAAAGCAGATGTCACATGATATAATGTTTAGTATCAAATATTTCAATCAATGTTAAGCAGTAAGTTTCAATTATTAAAAACGCACTTGCTAATTAAATCTTTATCCATTGTGTAATTAAACAACAGCTGACATTTCTAAATAAAAATAAAACATTATTGACAGAGAAGCAGCACAAGACAACAGACTCTTTAAATTAGCCTCAATATCTTCGAAAAGGAGTAACATCAACATCTTTCATCAGTATCTTTGTCAATTAATATCTTGGTATGTTCTAAGACTATTTAGCAAATGAGAATTCTCAAAATGCTCCTGTTCCAACAAATCCAGTCAAATAATTTAGGACTTTGCTCCCACGTTGTTAAACTGACAAAACTGATAGTGGGCATAGTCTTCAGCCTTGTTCTTCCTGGTTGTATTCTCCAAATAATGCTGCCAAGAAAACTAAATACTGTGTAAAACTACACCTGCTGTAAGACTTTAAATGGCTGAAGAAGGCTGCAGCTCATTGCCACCCAGATTGCCCAGTAAAGAATTAAGCACCCAAGTCACCAGAGGAATAGTATGTGCAGTCGTCATTCAAGTTCTTTAATGATGAGACCATGTGCAAATCACTGCAATTACCAACACCTGTTGGTGTCACCCATCGTGATTCAAAACTTTATTAAATACTGCCAAAGAGAACCATGGCTGTTTCTGGTCTGAAAGCACTTCCATCATAGCTGGCACTTTCCTTATGGAATAAGGACTCATTTCCTCTCTTTTTGTGTTCTATTTTTTTATGATGTTATTTTAATAAGACAGTTATCAAATATCTATCAAAATAGCCTTTTATTGTTTTTAGAAGATAACCAAGAAGATATCTACCTGGAAAAAATTCTGAGATTTCTCTAATCCTTTATAAAACCATGTTGATGGGAATCAGAGGAGCTTATTTGAATATATGTAATTTTATTTATCACTGCCTAGTCAACCTGAGCTTCTCCACACACAGATTCAAAGGATCATTTACACTTTTTATCTATAAAGACTTCCCATCTCATAGCTTTGCATATGTGTATGACTAGAGTTGAGAAATCACATAAACCTATAATAAGATTTTACAATTCAGTAAACATGCTTAGAATAAAATTTCCAGTTTGTATTTATTTAAAGTTGTGGTGGAACACATCCACACTATTTTCTTGTTCCTGATTTCAATATCATCTCCATTTTACAGTCACAGTAGAGGTCCTTCAGGAAGCTTGGTTTGTCAGACACACATCAGCAGCAAAGAACCACCTGGGAGAAAGAGAAACAATATCTGAAGTTGCATCAGCAGAAAGTGTTTAGTGAGAAAGTGTGGTCTTTTTCACCTTTACAACATTTTTTAAATTTGTTAACAGTGAAGGCATCTTTCTTCTCACTTTGATATATGTTGTATTAGGGAAGTATTGAGCCTTATATTAGCTCATGCCCAATATAATTTAATTATAATTATTATTTACTTCATTGCAAAATATTGTGATTGTTCTTATTCTCTCCTTCAGTTACTTTTTAGTGTCGTAAGCTGCTCTGGCTCCTGTTTGATTCCGCAGGGAACACACCCAGAAATATCTGCTGTATTTTTATAAATTTCTTGTCAGTGATGTTAAATTACATCAAAATAGAGAAGAGAGGTTATGGACACAACTGCTATCTCCCTGCTAAATTTCATTATGTACGGCTAGAATCAGAATTTACTGAAGTCATGGGGGAATTTTTGTATTGACTTTAGATCAGGCTATAAATTTTTATTAAAAAAAACAAACCTCTGCTGATTCTTTGTCTCCCAAATAGTGTATGCTGTGTAATCTATGAATAATTCCAGTCATGATTTCTTTCTCTAATATTAAGGTACCATTTCTGATGTCAGCTTTGACTGGGTAATAATATCAGCTGAGTGAGTGATAAGAATTCAGAGCCATGGCAGCAGCATGAGCATTAATAACTGTAATGTCTAAAGAGGAGGACTAATACATTTAAAATAAAAAGTGGAAGTCAAAGTAATTTTTCATTTCAGTAGAAAAAAATGTATGGGATGAATGGAGCACACAGTCCCAATCCTCTGTAAGATGCAATTAAATAGAAATTTGATGATTTGTGTTATGTTTATTTTGACCTTTCAAATATGTGGGAAAGGATTTCACCAGTTAAAGCAGAGAATTCAATAAAAACAGAGACTTTGAGCACAATGAGTTTTGGTGAAGGGAGAACTATTTTGCAGACTTGCAGAGCATTTTCCTACAGGATATTTTTCAAGACAAATGGAGCAGACATAATGCTTTTTTCTTTATCCAACAAGGCAAAACTGAGAATGTGAATCAAGATTCCTGGATATTGGAGCTAGCTTTGTTCTACCTTTATGCTTGGCCACTAAAGAATTACTTAAGAAGAAAAAAACAAACTATCATGTGCCTCCTTCCTAATTTTAGTTTCCTCACAACTCAACAAATCATGCACAAAACAATTTATTAGATGACTAATTAGAGAAGCTAATGCCTGAACATAAATCTGCAAAAGCTCTTGCAAGCCACCTGTTTTCCAGAAAGACCATTATAAACAAATTGCTCATTCAAAGCACCTTTATAAAGATCATTTTCTTAGACTCTAGCTGAGTTAATTACCTGTGCTGGACAGAGCACAGTGCTAATGGGACAATGTGACTTCCTGTACCATGGTGGCTCATTCTGAGTTTTCTTGTGTGGGCCACAAGAATACATATTTAATTTCTGTATTTATATTGTTTGCTTGATGCAGTATAGCAAACTGGAAGAAAGTGTAATTGTTCTCCATAAAGATGCCTTAATGAACTTCTGAGAAAAAGCTGGTTTTACCTACTGAAAATCTGAGCACAATATCTAACTTTTAATGAAACTAATAACAAAATTATATCATTTTTTATGGCATGGGATCAAAGACTGAAATAATTATAGTGTAGAAAGAATCACTATGTTTCAGAGTTAAAAGTAATAGGTTCTCTTCATGGTTTTCTGTAAATGTAGCTAAAATCAAACTTAGGTTATAGTTTATGCTACACCATGAAGAAAGATTCTATCTCCTGCAGACCATTCACCAACACAAGTAATATTTACTTGAAAATAACTTGAAAAGTCATCATCACTTGTGTGGTCAAAAAGGACATGATTTATGAGTTAGAATTAAATTATATTCTACAAATCTATGCCACCACATGCAAACCATCTACGTTGACACAAACTGTACTTGGAAACCCACACTTGACAATGACCATTATCCTCTGTCACTTTAGGGACCATGTTAGGCAAAAGGTCTGGAGATAGGGTTAAAAGTTTCTACCCAGTTTAACCCCAGTTCAAGTGCACAAAACCTGCGTCCTATTGTGGATGGCTTGAGGTCCACCAGCCCATGTCCAGTGGTGGGCTGCTCCTTGGTTCAGGGTTCACCAGCTGGTGCTTCGTTTGGGATTGAATCCTGGCTTACAGCTCAAAGTCTGCTGGACTGCTCTTCTTTTACTCTCAGTACTGGCCTTGGCCTTCTGTAACTACATTCCCTGCTGTTTGGCTTGTGACAAATTAAACAGGCCCCTTAAATACTTTTTTCTTCCCTTTTATGCTTTACTAAGAAAGCCTTATTCAGTTTGTCCCTCTTAGTCAACACCATTTGATATCCCTGCTGCTCAGATAATCCGTGAATAATCTGTACTTCTTCAAAGCTGAGTAAATATGGGTTGGTATTTTTGAATCCTTTTACCTAGAATCCAACTATTTAACTGATTGAACTTTCTTATCCAAATCTCTTCCCTGAAATCCTGAATCAAGGGAAAGAGTCAGGCTCATGGTTTCTAGAGAATATCTTTTCCTGGAAGGGTTCAGGAAGGATGGAGAGGACACTAGACAAAACAAACTCTACTCACAGTGATGTTTCTGAATTGAATCCAAATGCTGATTACTTGTACATCTGTTGGAAATTCATGGAGTTAAAATACAAATGTTAGTTTACTAGAGCAATGCTGAATATTCATATACTCCATTGGTGTAAAAGAAAATGTAGACAGCATATCTGAACTTTATATTCATGAATCTTTAGTTATAAAGATAATTTTTCTTTAAATGAGATTACTAGGATAACCTCATTCATTGAAATAAAAGTTGTTATTCAATATGACTGTCTTTTAAGTTATGTATTCCATATGTATGTGAAAGCTATGCTTTAGGAATTACTGAATGAAGTATACTAGTACCCCAGTTAGAATTCCTCTTTCTTGACAGGATACATCATCATGGATCTGGCTTCAAAAGCTCCTCTGACAGCTTCCTGCTCAGTGGTGTCAGCAGGATACACTTTAGACCACATTCCTTCTTCATAGGTCAGTATAGATCAGAGACCACAGCAAAAGCGGGGATGATTCTGGCCACATGATCATATTTTACAAGATGCAGTTTTCTGTATCTTGACAAATCATGACCAACTATAATGTGACTGACTGTATATTAATCACAGAATATCCTGAATTAAACCCTTGCACAAGGACAGCCCCAAGGATTACACCACATGCCTGAGAACATTGTCCAAATACATTGTCCAAATTGCTTTAGGCTTTTTCCAGAAACTACAGCTCTTAAAAAATTAGTAACAGAAAGAAGCCTGGAAAAACCAGCAAAACCAGCCAGCAAAAAAGGCAGGTCTGAGGCACCTGGTTCTTGTGCTTGGCAAGTGCTTGGCACACACAGGTCAGCTCATCCTGTGCCAGATGTCAGACTGGAGGCCTGGAGCCCCTCACTGCTGGTGTGCAGTTGGGTTGATGTTAGTGTAACATACGCAGCGTGTGCCATGTGTGTGCAAGTGAACGTGCGTGTGCACATGGCACAGAATCCACCTCTCCTGGATATGACTCATGGCCTTTATTCATCATAGGAAACACAGAATATCCTGGGCCAATCTCAGACACAATCTTGGTGACTGGCCAGGAGAGGAGGTCTGGCTGTAATTCTAGGTTTCTGCCTCCTAATGTGGTGGTACATGAGGAGTGAGACTCAGTGTGTTCTCACATGCTGCTGCTGGAAAAGGGGCAAAGTTCCCTCTTTTCTCCTGCAGCACTAAGTGCAAATGATAGCTCAGAAAATGTTCCTAGAAAGTGATATACAGGATGGAGAGGGAGGATGACTGGATTCTAAACTTTGAAAATAAATTCTGGGATGGAGCCAAAACCATCTCTCTTCCTCTTTTTCCTTGTCACTAATATGTTAATTTCTTGCCAAGGATGTTAAGAGGTTTATTTAATCATTTTTACTAATGTGCTCTAATGCCTTGAAATGTGGCTTAGGAAAGAAAGGAAAGTGTTATTCATAGTCAGTGAAAGAATGATGTCCACTCTTTGTGTTGCAGTAGAAACTAATGACCTGATCTATCAAGTAGGGTACATAGGGAGACATGATCCCTTCCTCAGAGTCAGTGGGAGAGGAATGATCATTTTTTGCATTACAATAGAGTCAGATGTTATGGTTCATCTTGAATGTTTTATAGAAAGGCACAACAGCTCTCCTAGATGCCTTATATCTCTTATGACTCCTGTAGTATGTTATCCTACTGTGAACATTAAATTTATGCCACATTTTAGCAGCAAGGAAGCTGTTTGAAAGAAAAATATATAGATGTGCAAACTGAATAGAAATACATGAATAAAACATAGTATATAATATATGTATATGTCTTTATAATAACTGAGAATTTTTTTGCTAGAAATAATGTACATTTGATAAAAGAAACTATATGCTTTGTTTTGGTGTTGCACTGGAATTTCCAGTTTTATGAAAAAAATACAGAATATGCAGACAAGTTTGCAAAATCACGTTCGCACACATCACCAAACAGCTATATACGAAGAACTTTCCTGTGAGGCTCTCCAAGGTCATGTTTTATTATGGAGTAGATACAAATTTTGTGTGTGCACTTACTGGTAATAAGAATCTATTCTTAGGAATTGCATAATTTATGGAGTAAAAGCTCATTTTAGGAATTATAAAGAAATATTTGATATCAATCACTCTAATGGATTCATAAGAATTTTTGAAAATTTAGATGAAGACAGTTAAAAATAAGCAGATTTATTGTATTTTGTGCTATGAATTGATTTTTTTCAAAGCTTTCTCTTGACCTTCCCTGCATCCCCCACCAAGTGATTGTCACAAAGGAAATTCATCTCTCCCTTATAGCACTGCCAGTGGGGAGGGAAGTAGTCAGCAGTATTCAGAAGGATCCCTGCACCCTGAAGTGCTCACATGTGCAGGGCTTTCTGCAGGAGGAGAACTGAAGACAGAAGAGTTTCACATTTCTCTGCTGTTTAAGGTTGAGCTTCTTCAGCATCAGCTGCTCAGGTGCCCATGGCAAGGGAGGTGGGATGAGCATGCCTGTTGTCTCCACTTGGCCAAGTCAGACAGCAGTCTTGGTGCTGATCCCAAAGAATAGAGAGAGATGGAAGAGGCAAGAGAGGGACCTTGGGAGTTGCCTAAAGTGTAGTCTACTCCAGTCTTTCCTGTAAGCAATAAAGGCAATAAAATCTTTCTCTCTCTCTTTTTTTTTTTTTNTTTGGGTTTTGGGTTTGTTTTTGGGTTTTTTTGTGTTTGTAGCCTAAAAAGCTTAAGAACTTGCAAAACTCCTTTCCCTCCACTGGCATGTTATTGGGGTTTTTTTCACTAGTCAGGTGTCTGCAAGACACTTGTGGGAATTCAACACCAATAAGACCAGAAACCTTTTCAAATTCAACAGAATTACCTAGGGCTTGTGTTCAAATGGGTTCAGGGACAGAATGCAGCATCAGTGGGAGACTCCTAGGATAAGACTCCTCTCCTGCAGAAGTGATGCAAAAGAAGGGAGAGAGACCTCCTTAGACTGGAATAAAATATGTGGAGGGGTATAAATTACTTTAAGCCTTGTGCATGGTCAGTACAAATACAAAAGTATGGAAGTTATGCTGTGTAGGAGATGTGCTGAGGGAGCTGAGATATTCAACAGTCCCTACCCAGCAGAATTCTCAAAAGAGGTTGAATCCTGATGGACACTCACACGTAAGGGATGTGAATATTGTAGGCAGCTGAAAATGGAAGTATGTTCCTTTAGGGGTGACTTTTGCTAAGAGGTTAATTAGATGAGTTGTTACATCTTAACTTTGATGTTCTTCAGTGAACTGTTTTGTACAAAATTGGTTTTCAGGCATCTCTTATATGAACTTTGATAGTAATCAATTCTAGTAAAGGCTTTTAAAATAGTCCAACTCACTGCCTTCAATCATTTAAGAGCTTTTTATTTTTTTCTGAGACTCTGGAGAATATTACCTTGAAGTCAAATAAAACTGTTTGCACATACTGTGAACGATCAGCAAAATAATTAAACTTCTTTCTAGGAAACCATAATGCACCGACAGTTAAGATTTTATTTAATGGAATACTAACAAGGATTGTAAATGACATTTAATGGATTTGAAAAGATTATTTTCTTTCCACAGTTGAATTATTAGTAGGTTTGTACTGAGTTGCAAGGTATCATTACTATTTTTACATCAGTAATGCCTTTCTAACCTCAATTAGCAGGAGATCAGAAGGCATGCTCTGAATCCTTCACTGAAATGCAGTTGTCAGCTATGTAAATGACTTCATAAATATGTCCTAAAAATGGAAATGGCTTATGTAAATTAGCCTGAACCAGAGTGTGCAAGATTGGGAATATAAGAAATAACTCACTGGTGTTGGCAAGCATTGAAAAGCATGATTTGGAGAATCAGCTGAGTTCCACCAGAGCCAGGAAAGGAGACCTTGCTAACATTTTCAGGAGTGCCAAGGATGGAGAAGTATATCTCTTCTGTTCACTCTTTTTCCTTGTAAGGTGGTTTTTTTCATTCTCAGAGTATTTCCTCTTATGTAAAAAGAGTCATAATTTTAAATATATCCTCACCAACTGGAAAAAACCAACTACAAATGGAAATAGATTTAAAATTAAGACATTAATGTTTCACGCTCCTTAGTGGTAGCTGGCTCTTATAATGATTTGGAAAGAAATATAAAAATCTTTGAAACCTTTTACTTTGAATTATTTGAAAGCTGGTAGAGTGGCAAAAAGAAATGTAAATCTTTTTCCTTATTTCAGAAGTCCTGGATATTTGCTATTTTATCTATTATATTAAAGATTTATCATGAGCATCTCCTCTGAATTTGCTTTAGTTGATTAGGAATTTTTCACGTACTGTCATGTGAGATGTTACTACTCAATGTCTCTCAGTAGGTTTAACTCAGTAAAATCTGCAACTGCTGTTCTTTGGACAGTTTTTATTTAGCCTGTGTTCTTACTACTTGGGTGGAATTTCTGACCCAAAAGGTATTAAGAGGTATTTTTGACCTTATAGTGCACAGAATTTTGATCCTTAAATGAAAACAGATAGCTGAAAGAGGATCCAAAAGAGGACCAGAAAGGTGTCTGATGTGAAGATGATTCAGGTGTTAGGTTTTAGCTTGTACATATGTAATAGTATAGATGAAAAGAAACACCTTCCTCAATTCTAATAGGCACTTTTCTCTTCTGTGAGGAATAGTGACTCTGTCCTGGATGCTTTCTTGAAAGATTTATTCATTTTTTTAAACTATTGATTCAGAAAATGGAGAACTTTGTTAAATGAATTATAGTTTCTGTCAAGATACATAAAAATAGCAAACTGTAGCTGTTTTAGAAGTTGACAGTTTACGGTAGCCTTCTTAGACCAGTCCAACTTAATAAATATTTTTTCATAAAATATGTTTATATTCTAACATTTTTGTTAACACTTTAAAGAAGTTGTCAGTTCACTGTTAAAATATGTCATGTTGATGCATTCCTTCAATATGAAAAGTTCCCAGTTCCCAGATAAGCTGAGATAGCACATCAAGTACTAAAAATTATTAGTGATGTTAAATTTCCCTAAGTATGGAAAATTGGGAGGGACCCCTGCAGGTCAACCGGTCCAACCTCATGCTCAAACAGACTCACGGCCAGAAGGCTGCCAGGACAATGTCCAGAAGGGTTTTGAATGTCTCCAAAGATGAGGATAATGTATCAATTATCTTGCATCTCTTACAGGCACTCTGAAAGCAGGCTTAGCTTTTTTGAGAAAGCCTCAAGGACACTTTTGACTACTTCAGAACTGTGAAATACACAGTGATTATTACTCTGCTGTACAAAGGGGTTACCTGAGAGTCTGGGTTGAGATTCCTGGAATCTCATGTGAACACACCGGAATGGTTTGGTTATGTCTTAAGTTTAATATTTGCCTCCTACTGTGTTCCATATGTTTGTTGGGAGAAATCTGCCAACAAATTTCATAAGCAGTCATATTTTTATTTGAGTTTTCAGTTGTATTTCCAGTCCAGCCTTTTTATCAAACACTCAGGAGTTTACTGACAGAATTCACTGCTTCATTTCAAATGCTTCACTTATCACCTGGCTTCTGCTGGATGCTTTATCTATTTTTTAGAAAACACTTAATCTGAGATACCAAACATCTTTCTTAATACTGAGTATGTGTTAGTCAATATGGCAACAAATAGAAAGCTTGCACACATTCATTACACCAGACAAATCTGACAATCAAAAACTTATTTAGCAGCAATTTCTGGTAGCATCAAGAAATAACACTGATTGTAGAGCAGAGGATTTCTTCAATGTGAAGAAATAAATAGCCCTTAATATACAATTCTATTGTATGTAGTTTATTTTCTGCTTTTCTTAAACTATGTCAGTTGGGTTTGTCATTTAATAATGGCACATGGAGAGGGGAAATGAGGTTGTTAGGCTGCTTGTTTCTCAGCAGAGAACTAGAGTAACTTTTCTTTCATTTGACAGATTTGGACCTTTTATACTGTGTGTATAGTAGGGACATGTCTTCTCCCATAAACAATTGTTTAATTCCATCTGCTAACTACAATGATCCATGGACCACAAAGATCCACATGGTCAGTGGAAGTGTTAGAAGTAAACAACTTGCTGAAAACTTACAATCACATTTTTTTCACAGGCCTCCTATGAAATAAACTGGCATAACTGGTGCAGTCCCCCAGTCGAAAGATATGGGAATGAGGTGGAGTATCCTGTAGTTGTGTTAGCACTGATCATCTAATTTAATTCATTAAGGGCTATGTTCTCTGTTAAGTATGAGTATACCGATCTTTGAGTTTGCCCAAGTGTAATTACTTGAGCTATCACACACAATTAGAAAGTGATAGTTGTTGCTGCAGAATGACTCACACAAAGCAGGAGATGGCAATTCTGCACCCAGCAGCAGCAGTGCAACAATGACTGCACAGGAACCAAAGAGGAAGTTTCTGTGCTCAGAATAAAAGGGTTGCTTGTATTCCCAGAGCTGTGACTTATACATTCGAGCAGTCTGCAAACCAACATATGCATGGCTATATGTCCAGCAAGTGAAAGGGATTCTGGGGCTGTTGTCAGGTCACTCACAAAAAACTAATGGCTATAATTTAGTTTAACAAAAACATTTAAAATGAGGAAAAAGCCCCAAACTGGTACTTGCATAAGTAATAATTGAATTTTATTAATAATATTCTGAAGTAGTTTTATGAATGATTAGGAGAGAATTAATAACAACCATTAAAAATCTCTTTTGAGTCAGTATCCATAAGGAAAAGGCGAAAATAATTGTTTATGAAAATGAGCACCTCAAAGTGATATATTTACCTATGGAAAGTAGAAAGGATGCAGAACTACAAATGTAGTACAGAGTCCTAAAAAACTACAGACACAGTAATTATAAACCTAGATTGTAGTACCCTAGATGGAGGAGTGAAAAAGTTAATCTTTTCATCTGTACTGAATAAAATTTTTTTTACTGATACTAGGTCAAAAAGGAAATACATTGTTTCCTCTGTTAATATTTAGTATCTCACTATTTCAGACATCATAAGTATGCATAGATGTGTTGTTAGAGTCCACGAAATATAGGGGGTAGGAGTTTCCAGGCCTGAAGGTAAAACCTTAACCCTTTTTATTTTTGTTTCCTTTCTGTATTTTTTTTCCCTCCTGGATGTACTGCTTCCCTCTTTATTAGCAGAAAACAGTATGGGATATAGGACAAATGTGTTGTTGCCAAATTTCATAACTTGCAGTCTGGACTAGATTCAGCTGAGTACTAGATGATGTAAATTCTGATCCTAGAGTCTCTTCTAACCAAAATCATACAAAATCTGGACTCACACTTTCAGTGTTCATGAAGTTCTGTTGTAGCCTGAACTGAAGAGTGGTTTACAGCTTTATAGCCTGATTAACGTCTGCAGTATGTCCAAGTAGTGTGTTGGTGGAATATTATTGACAGTATCTGGTATGAATTCTATGGATGCAGTAAGTTAAGGAACATAATGTACAAATCACTTGTTGAAGCCCATTTAAAATGCCACAGGGAAAATATAGAATAAAATTCAGAAACAGAGAGTTCCCATCTTTTACCAAATAAACTGACTTCTCTGTGATTAGGGAAGAAAGACTACTCCCAAACTAAATATTTTTTCTGGACTGCTTAAGCACAATTTGTGCATTCTTTAATAAAACTGAAAGATGTTAATTTTTTTATGCTTTCATATCTTAAGATTCCAGTAAAAACAGTAAAGGTGAATACTGAATATGGCATGATGAGTTCAACTGAAAGCTTGCTAATGAGGCTTAATTCAGGATATTCGGTTAGCTACATTTTCATAAAGTCTTTCTCTGTTCTTTTTAGCTGACAATCTTCCTTTGGTAACCTCAACTAGATATTATTAAAGAATAAAATGTAGCTTAGAAATTTACACCCCATGATAATTGAGGCATGCAGAGGTGTGTCTGCAGTGAGACACACATGCCCTCAGCAAGCAGAGATCTGATTTCATTTGCTCTAATCAACAATGTCTGTGAATCCACTGTGGTTTGGGGCTTAATTAGATGATTGTTAATTACCTAATGTGCTCAGGAAAAGTTTGTGATACATAAGAGACTCTTCTGTTGCTGATTTTAAAACCCATGAGTAATCCTCAAGACTGGCAATGGGACTATGGCTGACTCAGCTCTATGTAGTGTCTTTAGACACGTTAGCAAAACAAGAAGCAGATGAATTATTCTGGGGAGAACTCAAGGAGAAAGTGATTTCCTCTGTTTTTAGTCAAGACAGAGCAATGAATGTGACCTTACTTTGATCTGATGTTCCTGGTATACTTCAGGTTTTTACTGTGTTCTATCATCTTCTCCTTCAACATCTGCTTCGTGCCAGCCATCAGCTAGGAAACATGTAGACTCTGGCTCTTGTTAAACCTGTGGTTAGGCAGGGACAG
>WEIU01014525.1:0-18504 GCA_013389925.1 Aegithalos caudatus
TAAAATAAATAAAATAAAAATTCTTCACTTTGTCACACAAAGGGCAAGATGAATTTATTTGAAGGATTTTTGTGCTACAAACACTAAAAAATGTTGTGTTTTCCAATGATTATAAAGGTTTTTTTTAAACATTTCACCCGTTTCTTTATAATTTCGTAGCAGTTTCACTCCAGACCATTCCCAGAGTGACAGCCTAATCTCTTGCACATATTTTTAATAAACCCTGGATAAAACCACAGTGGAATTTTCCTCTTGAAACACCGAGAGGAACCATTCCACATCAGATATCCAGGAAATCAAACCTCGGGAACGAGCGGGAAACGCTCAAGGGTTGATTTCCACATCAAGGCCGAGTTTAATTTAGTAATGAGCAGGAATTATCAATGGCCAGCTGGTTTTACAGCAGCAATAACAACGGCATTAAATCGGGAATCAAAAGCAGAAGGATGAGAAAAACTCCATTAGTCCGCGGGAAAAAAAAATGGAAATGGCGGCAAGAGCGGTTAGCGGGATGAAAGGAAGTCGGGAAGGTTAATTGGGAGCAAGGAGTGAGAGAAATGGGAGCGAGGAAAAATTATTAGCAAAAAAACGCTGGAAATGCTCCAAAGAGCGCTGGGGGAATGAGGATCAATCTGGGAAGCACGCACCTCGGAAAGATAATGGAATTACACGCAGCCAACCCGCTCTGCAGGTGGGGTTTTATGGGGAAAATTCTGATTATGGAGAGAAGAGGGTGGTCATCCAGGCAGGAATGGATTATGGGGAGCAGAGGGTGGTCAAGGGTCCAGCCAGGCAGGAATGGGACTGGAAGGGCCTCGTCCTCCTCCTGAAAATCCTTGGAAGTGTCCAAGGATGGGTTGGATGGGGCTTGGAGCAACCTGGGTGAGTGGAAGTTGTCCCTGCCCATGGAACTGGGTGGGATTTAAGATCCTTCCCAATCCAAACCGTTCTGGGATTCTGTAATTTTATGGAATAGTTCAATTTTTCCCTTTTATTCTCTTCCTGTCTTGTTAAAAAACAAAGTACTGAAGGAAAAAGACAATTAAAGGAATGAAGGATTTGAAACTTTGAATCCATCTTTCTTTTGGAAGAAAATGAAAAATAAATCCTACCTTCACCTTCCCTACATTGTATCTTTTCCAAAATCAAATTGTCCACAGGAATACTGGGAAAAAAAAATCAATTTTTATTATTATTTTCCAGCCTACAGAAAATTCATTTCATATAACACATTAAAAAAAGCCAGGACACAGCTGAAGTGAAATTCGTGATTCTCAACTGATAAGAGAAATTAAATATTGAATCAAATAAACCAGAGGGTGTGGAAGGGAGATCAGACTCAGGGGGGTTTATTTTCCTTGGAAATTGCCCTTCTGTAGGACTGAAAGTGGAAAAAAAATCAGAGATTACCCTAAAATAAACTTCCAACCTGGCTGTAAAATCCTAAATGTGGTTATGATTTCAGTTTGTGAGCTGTAGCCTTCACACAGAGCACAAAATGACAAACTTTTTGTTTTATAATCCTTGACTACAGAAAAAAAAATAGAATTATTCATAAATATCTGGGACAGATTCACCTCAGCCTTTAAACAAAATTTAAAAAAAAAAAGTTCCCTGTAACTCACACATTCCAGGAGTTATTTTACAAGGATTTCTGTGATTCAAATGCACTTTTTAAGCCCCAAAACTTCCAATTCCCTGAATGAGTCTCAAAATTCCCATTTAAAAAGTTCTGTTTCTGAGACAGGAATTTATAATGGACATCTCCAAGGAAAGGCAGAGCCGGGAATGAGCGGCTCAGGAATAATCCACCCCGCAAAGGAGATTTTACCTTTAGATCTGGGGATTATTTGGAGTGGAAAACATGAATTTTCATCTCTTCCGTGGGTTTTTTCCTATGACTAATTGCAGCCACTCCAGATATTCCCAATACTCATCCCAGCCTGTTTAATTCCGTGTTTTGAATTCCCTTAACTCCCCAAAGAATCCCACAGGGAAATTGCTGTTTTGCACGGAAAAACATTTTTCATTTTAATTTCTTTTACAATCCTAGAATCCCAGAATTATTCTGGATGGAAAAGCCCTCCAAGAGTATCAAATCCAGACATTTTCCAGCACTTCCAAACCCACCAGTATCCTGTGGCCACAAATGCCACATCAACACTCAAAATGTCAATTTAAATCTTTATTCTCAGTTTTTGTTGGTCAAATTTCCCAAGCCTTTTTCTCCAGGCCATTTGTCACCTCCTAAATGTGGAAATTCCCATGCCAGAGGCATTTCCCTGTGTCCTTTAACCCGTGGAAGTTGAGTACGGAGAAGTGGACACAAATTTGGGGACAAATAAATCACATTTAAACAGAGAAGCTCCATTAACTTTTCCTTTCCCATGATTAAGCACTTGGAAAATTCCTTTTGATTTTTATCACCTTCCAACATCTCCCTAAAATGCTGGGAGAGGCAACTTTCTCCAGGCTTTTCTTCTCCATTAGAAAAGTTTTTATTTGGAAAAGTCTTGCCTTCAGATATTTAAAACAAGACAATCAGAAACATTAATTCCTTTTTTTTTTTCCCAGCCCTGTTCAGATTTGACTTTTTTTGGACTTATGAAGCCAGGAGAAATGGGAATTTTAAGTTAAGGATCCTCCTGATATTCCCAAGGGGTTTTCCAGCTTTCCATCTGATGGTTGGTTGGATATCAGGAGGAATTTTTTTCATGGAAAGGGTGGTCAGGGATCTTTGGAATCCCAATGTGGCACTTAAGGTGGGAATCAGGCACAGGTTGGACTCAATGATCCCAAAGGGCTTTTCCAACCTCAATAATTCCAGGATTTCTTCAGTTAACGTCTCAAACGAACAGGAAAAGCCAAGGAGCACTAAAAGCAGGGAAAAGCACAGAATAAAACTGGGAAAAGCACAGAATAAAACTGGGAAAAGCACAGAATAAAACATGGAAAAGCACAGAATAAAGCTGGGAAAAGCTGTTTTGATGGGGAAAAAAAAGAGAAGAGCAGGAGTACCACAGAATTTTGGAGATGGCAGCAGCTCTGGTGCATCAGCTGTACAAGAGAGAGGGTTGATCCCTCCTTTTCCAGGGATGCACAGTTGAAACAATTCCTACTTGGGATTACTCCAAGGAAAATGCAAATTTGGGCTTGGTTACAAAACCTCTGCCTTGTTTCTTCCCCAAACGTTTCCAAATCCCTTCAAAGAAAAGAGAGGTGACGTCATTAATTAGATGCAAATCGTGATGCAACCGGAAACTCTCCCGTTATTCAGCCGTTGGCTAATTACATTTAATTTGCCCTTTTCCTGGGAGCCAGTAATTAACCCAAGGAGCTTTGCCAAGCAAGGAGCGAGGACTTTGTGCTGGAGCAGAGCAAATTAAGCTTTGATGTGTTGCTGATGAGTGGCAGCTCCTTCAAGGTGAAGCATAAAAAGGCTTTAAAACCCTTTAAACATGAACAGGAGCCTTTGGCTTTCCGTGGTAATTAAGGCTGGAGTTAAATAGGATTTAGGATTGAAACGAGGCCCCACGTGTTTCCCTGGAAGTTGATCTTCATTTCCCGAGCCAAGAGAACAATTTCATGGGGAACCTGTTGGAGTTTGGGTTGCTGCTCATTCCCAGCTCAGGGTTTGACATTCCTGGGGAGTAAATCCTTTAAATCCATGAGGTTTTGGTCTTTTAGGGTCAGTTATTCCCTACATTTGAGCAGCATTTCCTGGTGTACAGTTATTCCTTGTTTTGTGCTAGTGGGATCTGCAGGGCTGGGATGAGTTTGGCAGGTTTTCAGGAGGAATCTCAGATCCATTGTTCCTCTCCCACACTTGCACAGCAAAGAATTGGGAAATTCCACAATGCTTTGGGTTGGAAGGATCTTAAATCCCATCCAATCCCACCCCTGCCATGACAGGGACACCTCCCACTGTCCCAGGCTGCTCCAAGCCCAATGTCCAGCCTGGCCTTGGGCACTTCCAGGGATCCAGGGGCAGCCACAGCTGCTCTGGGCACCCTGTGCCAGGGTTTCACCACTCCCTTTGTTTGTTTGTCATCCCACAAACAAACATTCCACAGCTCCATGAGTGTGGGGAGGATGAGGCAGCACAGGCAGCTGGGATAAAGCTCCTTTAATCTCCAGGGTGTTGTAATTTCCTTTAGGCCTGGCAGTCTTTAATAACATCTGGGATGATAACAACGTCTGGGAATATTTTTAGCGTTCCTTTGTTACTCAGATGGTGTCAGGACTGTGCTGCTTTTTTCTTGTTCACAGCTTCTCATCCCGAGCTTTGTGCTGAAGGCAAAGTGTGGAATTAATATTGTGCTGATTCCTTGAAACTTCTACTGAGGTGCTGCCAGGATCAGTTCCAGCAGTTGTCGTTCCTTCCGATGCATTTATCAGCTGAAAATCCAGCCCTACAAATATTTCTGTGTTTGCTGGGCTGTGCTTTGGGATTTGGAGGCAGAATCCCAGGATTTCTGAGGCTGGAAAAGCCCTTCAAGGTCATCAAGTCCAAGCAATGCCTGATATCCACCTTGTCCCCAGAGCTCTGAGTGCCACCTCCAGGAATTCCTGGGACACCTCCAGGGAGGGGCACTCCAAACCTCCCTGGGCACTGCCAAGCCCTGAGCTCCCTTTCCATGGGGAAATTCCTGCTGCTGCCCACCCTGAGCCTCCTTTTCTCCTGGCTGGGTTCCCTCAGCTGCTCCAGACCCTTCCCTGGACCTTCTCCAGGCCCTTCTATATCCTTCTGGAAGGTGAGGAGCCCAGAACTGGACACAGGAGTTAAGATAAAACCTGCACCAGATTTTCCCATAATTTCTGCAGCTCCAAATCCAAATTTTCCAAAGTAAATCTCTCCCACCATCTGCCCCCCTTTTCCAACACCTTCTTTCCACTGTGCTCCGGGATCTGATTTTGCTATTCATCATCAGAGCCTTCCAACATCCCAAATTATCCCTATTTTCCCACTAATGACTGTTGGAAGTACCTCTTGGGAGATAAAATCCAAATTTCAATCCATTATTTTGTGGCTTTCAAAAGTTTCTCTGCAGTTTTAGCGATTCCCCACTCTCACTTCTGAATCAATTTATGGATTTTTTTTATTATTATTGTCTCCCAACAACTGAAATTTGGGGTTTTAAATAAGGATTTCCTCACAGGTGAAGATAATTGAAAAAGTCTACCCAAGGTCTCCAGGATGAAATGATAACAAAAGAAACAAAAAGTGAGAATTGAATTTCTCTCAGGATGCTTGAGGATTTGGATTATCTCCCAGACAGGTGACTTTTGTCCCATCCTGTGTTGCTCCTGCTTCCAACAAACACATTGCCCTTTTAATTAACATTTTGTCCTGATCTTTTATTGACTGTATGATAATTTAACTTAAAAAAAAAAAAATCCATTTATATCTCTCTTAAAACTCTTGCCTCTGCTTCCAGTAATTAAAGCATCCTCCCCAAAATTAATTATTTCCTAATTATTTTCACTTTTTCACTGGTGCATCCACCTCTTCCTCACAGCTTTTTCAGGAGGGATTGACCAGCACATTCCTTTTTATTCCAAGTAAGTTTTATTTGCCTAATTATTTCCTGCTTTACTTGAAAATAGAATGAAAGTCACTCCCAACCCCACCATCACAACCAGTCTGACATCTGTGGGAGGAAAAAGACCCCCAGAAAATTGGGAATCAACTCTTCCCTACCTCAGAAATTCCTAGAGATGGAACCTCGCCGCATTGACACGGAATTTAATCAGCCAAAAATAAAAATTCCAGAGGGGTCCCGGCATTCCCAGGGCAGTGCTGGAGCCCAGCTCTGCTGCTTACCTGGGATAAAGAAACCACATCCACCTTCCAAATCCCAAAAATTCCCTTGGAGCGGCCCCTTGGCTTCGCCGAGCTCCAGCCCCACCTCCTGTGGGGTTTGGCCAAGAGCTGATGAGGGCTGGTGTTAATGAGGGGCGGGTTTTAATGAGGTCGTTAATTAACTCTTTGTGAATCCTTTTTCTCTTTCATTTTCCAACTCCATTTATTCCAAATAAATGTTTGAACCCAGTGTCAGGTCGACCTTGAGGGGTCAACTCCTCTCAAGTCTCCCTGGAATCAGCAGAGGGAAAATGTTGAAAATGTTTTTCCACTTCCACGCCTCCCTTGGGTCGAGAAGAATTTTGGGATGAGATTTCTCATTCTATTGATCCAATGGGAATCTCCATGATAAGGTAAGACAGATTTAGATATATATAAAATAAATATATTTATATGTAGGTATCAGCTTTTGATCAGATCAATCCCACATTTTGTGCTTGACAGTGAAAACAAAAGGCTTTAGGGAATTTTCCTTGAGGGATAAGATTTTAATCCAAGATCAGGTGAACTCCAAAAGTGAAAACCTCTGAAAACTGACCATGAATAAAGCTGAAATTTCCCATTATTGACAATAATCTTTTGGCAGATCTCACCTGTATTCACCACCAAAACAAACTCAAATCAGTCCTGGATTCCTTCCAGGATCAGATCATAGGAAAAAGAAATTTGTAGATGTCAAAAAAATGAATAAAATAGATGGTAAATCATAATTAAAATTGCGAGGGCATCCTGAAGCACCTTCACTTCATGCAGCCTGGACATCACATCTGGGAGTTTCTCAAAATTCCTAGGAAGAGAATTCCAGCATTTCTGTTCCAGAAAAGGGGGAGGAATGAGCTGAAAGGATAAAATATTCCAAATGCCATGGATAATTGAGTTAATAAGCTCACTTATTCAAGTCCCAGGAGCCTCAAAATAGCATTTTCAAGTGTTTTGAATTTTTGCTTTACTGGTTTTTACGTAGGCTCCTCCTTGGAGCCTGAAATACCTGCTCAGGTCAGAGTGTTCAAGGGGAAAGGGAGGGAATTTCAGGGGGAATTTCAGGGGGAATTTCAGAGGGAATTTCAGGGGCAGTTTCAGGGGGAATTTCAGGAGGAATTTCAGGGGGAATTTCAGGGGGAATTGTGGCCCCATCCTGCCAGGAATGGAACAAAATCTGGTGAAGATCCACATGGGAATAAAGGCATTCACTGTATCCAGAGTGAAATCCTTCTCTGGGTGATGTGAAGGTTTCCCAGATTTTATCCCACTTTTATCTACACCCCTAAAATCCCCCCTTGCTCCTGAAGCAGCTGTGCCTGTATGTAGAATTTCCATGTGCAGATATTCCTGAAGGATGCGCTTCCCAGGCTTCTCCTCACGTGTGGGCCTTAAAATCTTAAAATCTTCAAATTCACGCTCCTGTTAATGACAATATAAAGCCTAAATTGAAAGTATTTAACACTTTAGTGTGGGATTGTCTCCAGGTCTCTGAGGCAAAGCTCTCTTGTTGTATTTAAATGTTTCTGCTGAATTAATGGGAAAAAATCCCTGCTCCACACGGCCTTGGAGCAGGCCCCACGTCCCTGTTTCATTCCTGAGGGTTTCATCCACTGGGAAAAAAGGGAATTCTGGTCTAAATTCGAGGTGTCTGTGTCATTCCAGAGTGGTTGGGAGCTTCAGCTCAGCTGTTCTGTGCTGGCACCCCCAGGTTCACACCCAGGTTCCTCTTCCCTCCAGCTGCATCCAAGGAATGATGCTCAGGTCATTCCAAAGGCCTTTGGGTGCTCCTTCACTTCAGGAAAATGGGAATTGTTCCAAGAAAGGGATTGAGGGGGATGAGGAATTCCCAGAGCAGCTGTGGCTGCCCCTGGATCCTGGCAGTGCCCAAGGCCAGGTTGGACATCGGGGACAGCCTGGGACAGTGGGAGGTGTCCCTGCCCATGGAATGGGGTGGGATTTAAGATCCTTCCAACCCAAACCATTCCATGATTCCATGATACAGATAAATAAGTGTTTATCTGTGGATAGAATTGCTAAGAAACAGAATTTTGTTTATATTTATGGCACCTTCCACTATCCCAGGTTGCTCCAGGCCTCGTCCAACCTGGTCTTGGGCATTTCCAGGGATGGGGCATAAAAAGGTTGGAAGACACCTCTCAGGTCCTGTATTTTTATTCACAAATATATTTAATACTATATATATATAATATATATCTGTACACATGGTTATAAATCAATAGGGAATTGAGTAATATAATGATGTTATTGATAACCTTTCCAGCAAATNAATAAAATAAAATAAAATAAAATAAATCCGAAGAAATTCTGCAGCTTTTCCAAGCAGGATTCCCAACCTGGTGATCCCAGCCACGTTCCCATTTTCCACACTTGGAAATCTGATCTAAAAGCTGGAAAAATCTCCCAGATTTCCATGTTGAGTTTCCATAGATTTGCACAATCTGATGCTGCTGTCCCCTAAATGCATTTCTCCAGGGAAAAGCCAGAACATGCATTCCAGGGAAAAGCATCCCACGTGTTTATTCCCCCAATATTTATTTATTATTTATATTTATTCCCCCAATACCCAGTTTATTTTATAAATTATCCTGAACAGCTTTCCAGCTGGTGGGAATTTTTTTTGGCTCTTCCAAGTGAACTTCCAGAGCTTTTCATGGAGGGGTATCCACCAATTCCATCCCATGGATCCAGGTTGAAGGATAGCACATGGGAATGATGTCCTGGAGGAATTCCATCCCCAAATTCCCAGCTGATACCTCCCAGTGTTCCTCTTTTATTCCATCTCCCACTCTGATGCTCACTCCTCCTGGTTATAAACCAGTGCTGATGGAATTAAAATTATTCTGGTACATAAAGGGCAAAAATTCCTGAAATACAACATTTTAGTGATCCCACAACCACTCCATGGCATCATTCCCTATATTGCAAAATCCTTGATTAATTCCTCAACAGGCTCCTCTTGGATTTATATCCTTTCCTCCTTTTTTTCCTACTACATTCTTATATTAAATCCAAATAAAAAACCAATATCTTATCTCATTCCTGCCTATAATTCCTTGTGCTTGGAAATAATGATCCAGGCTCCCACAAATATTTCTAGGCAGCATCATTTTTTATCCTGGGGTAGTTTTTTTGGGTTTTTTTATTTCTCTTTGCCTCCCTCTTAATTTGATTTGCATTTTTCATGCCTTTTCCACTTTCCCCACAAGTCAGCAAAACGACTCCTGTGGAATATTTTGTATTCCCAGGCCACTGTCACGGCAGGAAAATAAAATTCTGATTAAAAAAACATGGAAGTTCCTTTTTCTTCCTGCCACAGCCTCCTGGAAAATCGATAGGAATTAAATGCTGCACATAAAAATATTATTAGAGTTTTATAGGGTTTCTTTAGGGTTTAATTAATAAAGTCAAGCAGCTTCTTTGGGGCTTTTTTGGGGGGCCCCTCATAAAAACCAAAAAAAAAAAAAGTTTATTAAGTAATTCTTAGAAGAGCAAAGAGGATCAGAAGGGACATTTAAGGAGCATAAGGAATTTTTGCCCGGGGAAAGGAATAAAATTAAGGTCAAGTGATATGGGGGGAAAAAAAAGCTTTGGAATAGTCACAGGCCTGGAAAGGAGAGGGAAAAAATCAGAGTAATAAATTATTTAATTCACTATAAAGAACTGCAAGAAAAATAGGAAGGAGTTGGATCCCACCTTTGATCCACTTGATCAGAAATTATTCCAGGAAAGGCTGCAAGAAGGATAAAGAAAAAGGGAACAAGAGATTTTTTGGGGAGGGAAAGTGATGGGTTTTATTGGGGAGTCACAATTCTCTTGGAATTCTTTGCTTTAAAAAATAGAAATTTAAATTTAAATTCAATTTAATTTAATTTTAAAATGCCAAAATTGTCTGGAAGGTTCTAAAAGAGGTTGGGAGGGGGTTGGAAATCACGGGGAAGGAGAAGCCAAAGGATTTTCCAGGACAGGGAATGTTCAATCCAGAACAACCAGAGATGAATCAACCCCTTCCTCCCCTTTAAGGACCAGAAATAAAAAAGAAGAACACAAAGGACAGGAATTGTCCCTTTTCCCATAAAACAGCTGCTCCATCAATTTAAATACTTAGGAAATATGAAGGATTTGGATCATTTTCTTAGGATTTGCTGGATTTTCCTCTCCAGCCCTGCCTTGGGCTGGTTCCAATGATTCCAACAGAAGCATGGCTGATCCTCATGGAATTCAGGACCTCCTTGCATCCCCCATGGATTTCCTCAAAGGAAAAAGTTCTTTGGCCCAAAATATGGGATTGAAAAGCAAATTCCTTTCTGCTTCAGGAGCTGCAGGAGCTGATCCTGACTTGGTGTCCAAAATCCCAGAAAATGAAAACCATCAGTCCGTGCACTTCCTGCGGGAGGAGCAGACCCCATCCCAGGGGATTATTCATGTCCACCTTTGTTTCAGGGGAAAAAAAAAAAAATGGATGAAAGTGAGCTTGGAATGTTGGGGGTTTTCTTCAGGGTTTTTAAAAGGAAATAAAGAGAAATAACGGAGAGGAATTGCAGCTGATTCCCATCCTGGTTTAGCCAAGGGGGGATTGAGGACATTGGTGACAACCATGCCATTGGATGGGAGATTGGGAATTGGGAATTCCTGGCTGGGCTGGAATTGGCAGAGCAGCTGTGGCTGCCCCTGGATCCCTGGCAGTGCCCAAGGCCAGGTTGGACATTGGGGACAGCCTGGGACAGTGGGAGGTGTTGGATACAAATGGAATGGGATTTATGGTCCCTTTCCAACCCAAACCATTCTGGAATTCTCTGATTAGGACACCTCTCAACCTGTGACCCTTTTATCCAGAGGGATGGTGGCCATGGATATGTTTGTACCTCACAACCTTGGGGGTTTGTAAACCATTTCCACACCTGTTGTTAATTGTTAATAATTGTTAATAACTGTTAATAATTGTTAATAATTGTTAATAATTTTTCATCTACTTCGAGCTGGGGTTTGAATTTTTCTTTCCCCATCCTTCTCCGAGGCAGCAGCTTGACAGACAGGCTCCTTCCTTTCTCCAAGCTGGAATATAACAGGAAAGACTAATTTTGGCTTTTCCCTGAGCTCAATTTAGAGCAGACCCAGCACGACAGCAGCAGAGCTGTTCCAATCCCATCCCACCGCTCCAGGGTGGGACCTCTGGGAAGGACAAGGAGGGGGTTTGGCCTTGGAATGTTTCACTTTGGAGTATTTCACTCACTTTGTTCATTTTTTTATTTCCCCCTGAGACAAAGGTGGACATGAATAATCCTCTGGGATGGGGTCTGCTCTTCCTGGAGGAAGTGCACGGACTGATGGTTTTCATTTTCTGGCATTTTGGACACTAAGGATCAGCTCCTGCAGCTCCTGAAGCAGAAAGGAATTTGCTTTTCAATCCCACATTTTGGATCAAATGGACTATAGGACTTTTCCTGTGAGGAAATCCATGGGGGATGCAACCAGGTCCTGAATTCCAGAATCCAAAGAAACTCACGGAGATCTGAGTGTGGCACCATTACCTGGTATTCGTGTGAGATTCCTGTAAACACAGCTCTGGTGGAATTTGGGAATGCAATGAAAGGGAAAGCCATTCCTCATTAGAGCCCTCAGAATGACAAATGCCTCCTCGTTATCTCGCTAACGAAGCCCAATCAATGAGTGGCTTTTCCATCCCAGCTTTAATGGGGAATCCGATATTCCCCGAGTGCTGCACCTCTGGAAATTGGCTGTAAGATGAAAACAAGGGAGGGGGAAAAAAAAAGGGATGGGTGGGAATTTGCCTGAGAGGAGTGGGATTTGAAACCATGAATGCACCTGTTTTATGGAATCTGGAATGGCTTGGGTTGGAAAATTTTAAATTCCCATGCAGTTCCATGGCAGGGACACCTCCCACTGTCCCAGGCTGTCCCCAGTGTCCAACCTGGCCTTGGGCACTGCCAGGGATCCAGAGGCAGCCACAGCTGCTCTTCCAATTCCAGCCCAGCCAGGAATTCCCAATCTCCCAATTCCCAAATCTCCCCTTTTCCAGCTCAAAGCCATTCCCTGTGTCCTGTCCCTCCATCCCTTGTCCCCAGTTCCTCTCCAGCTCTCCTGGAGCCCCTTCAGGCCCTGCCAGGGGCTCTGAGCTCTCCCTGGAGCCTTCTCCTCTCCAGGGGAACATTCCCAGCTCTCCAGAGCAGAGGAACTCCAACCCTTGGAACACCTCCATGGAATCCTCTGGAATCTTTCAAGCAGCTCCACATCCTCCTGATGGGGGATGGAGCCCTGCAGGTGGGATCTCACCTGAGCAGGGCAGAGCTGGGCCCACTTCCCAAAAATCCCCCGGATCCTGAGGGATCCGGGCAGCAAAACTCATTTGGGGTCTGCAGAATTCCCCTGGCTGCTGTTGGGACCAGGAATTCTGGATCCAGAGTGTGCAGAGCCACTGTGGAGGTTGTTCCCTCACCTCCATCAGCTGAAGGCCAGCCCAGTGTCCTGGAAAAAATCCCAGATTTTCTTCTGCAAACCTGCCAGCTCTTGTCAGGGGTCTAGAAAATTAGGATATGGGGGTCAGAATTCCCAAAAAATCCAGTGTGATCCCAGAAAGTTGGAAAATCCCCAGTTCCCAGCAAATCCCTCCCTAAAATTCCCATTTATCCCCATTTATTTCCTTTTTTTCTTTTTTCCACTCTTTTTTCCTTCTTTTCCCTCTTTCTCCCTCTTTTTGCCCCTCTTTTCCCCTCCTTTTCCCTCTTTTTTCCACATTTACCCCCTTTTTTTTCCAATTTTTTTTCCATTTTTCTCTCTTTTTTCCCCCTTTTTCCAGGTTTGTCCAAACCTCCCAGCCCTCATCCAAGCTCTAGAAAAGGGTCTGGAAAACTGGGATATGAGGGTGAGAATTCCCAAAAATATCCAGGATGAAACTCCCTGAGTTGGGCATTCCAGATTCCCAGCAAATCCCGATCCCCAAATTCAGTTTATTCCCATTTTTGTCTCTTTTTCCCCTTCTTTTCCCCTGTTTTCCCTCTTTTTTCCCCCCTTTTCCCCTATTTTTTTTTTTCTCCTTCTGGGAAGGAAGGAAAAGCAAAGCTTCCTCTGGGCCCAGCAATATTTTTAATTCATGGAGAACATTTTCCTTTGCTCCTGATGAGGAACCTCCGAAGGCAGAGCCAGCAAGGGTCAAGAGGCAATTAAGAAAGGAAAATCCTGCTTTTCACTGCTGGGAAAAAACAGTTAATTAATGAAACAAGTGGAAAAGAGAGAGAGGGAAGAGCTGAGCTGCAATTTGGAAAATTTAAGGAGCTTTCTATCAAATGAATTGATTTCCACCCTAATCATCACCAGGACTCGGATTAGAAGTTAATTTGGGGAATCAATTAACAGCCCTATTTTTTTTTCCCCATCACAGTTTCCAGGGAATTCAGTGCAGCAGGTTTTTGGAGATAACAGATGCTGGATTAAGGGCTGTGGAATGACTCCCTGTCAATACAACAGTTCTGATTCCAGGATTTTTATTTTTAGGGATTTCTTTTTTTTTTCCTTCCTCCAGCATGTGACTGGGTGTTGGGTGAGTTATTTTAATTCCTTTCTTGTTGCCTGGGCACTTTCTCTGATTTTTTTTTTTTTAAATAATAAAGAACAAATTATTCTCCCAAGAACTTTTTAGTGCTCCCTGCTCTGTTGGAGGATTCATGGAATAATCTCCACTCTGAGGGTTGGGCAGGAATTTTCCTGTTGAAATAACAACTCAAAACTTACAGAAAACTTGCTGGGAATTTGCTCTCCTCGTTCTTTAAGGCAGCTGGAGCTGGGATTCTCTGGGAGGAGAACATTGGAAATCTGGAATTTCCTGCTCACCGGGGTGGATTTTATGGGAACCACAAACAAATAATTTCAATTTCATCATTTTATCCCATAAAAATCAGATCCAGAGTAATTCAGAAGAACAAATCTTTGCCTATTAATTAGCAGATGGGTAATTAAATGAATCCTAAAGAACGTTTTGGCAATAATTCCATGCCAGTGGGAAAAACTGAGGAGTTTGGTTGCCACAGCCTGACTGGAATTATCCCAGGCCAGGACAATCCTTGGGGCCATGGATGGATCCATCAGTTCCCTGCAGGAACCTGAGGAGGTTCCTGCAAAAGCTCAGCTCAGATTTTAGGCTCCAGGTATGGAAAAATTCCCAAAGTTCTCATCCGAGGACCCTGAGCTTGGATCACTCCCAACCCTTGGTGTCTTCTGATTCCTGTAGTTAAAAACATGGATTTAGGGGAAAACTTGGCATTAAAACCACAGGGAAATGGATGAGTCCAGCAGTGCTGTGCTCCATTGGGTGCTCCATGAAACCAGAGCTGGGTTTAACAGGAAAACAGCCAAATTCCCATTTTTTCTGTGCCTCTGGTCACCACTGGTCAGTGGCCACCTAAAAAAGCCAAGAACAGCTCCCCCAGCCCATGGATTTTCCATCTCTGTTCCCAAATGATGATGGGAACAAACTCCACCCCTTTATTCAGGGTCTGTTCCTCAAGATCAGTTTTTCTGTGTAAAATCACCAAAAAAAAAGGGGGGTTTTTTAAGTGCTACTCATTGGACTCCCAAGGAATTCCCATTCCTGGCTGTCCTGGGGAATATCCCACTGGCCATCCACAGGAACCACCTGAGGAATCAAACTTTTGGAAGACCATCCTGACTTCAAAACCAGGGATTTTCAAAATTAAAGTCATTTCCTTTCCATAATTTCCACGGAGCCACGGCTCTGGCATTCAGTTCCAACAGGAATTGAGATTTGGGATGTGTCAGAGAGGCACCAAATAATTTTTTTCCCGATTAAAGCGATTAAAAACCCTTCCATTATCCATCATTTATTAGAAGATCTGGTCTTTAAGTCTGATATTCCTTGGTAGCATTCCAAATTGTGGCAAAAGGAATGAAATCCAAGGCACTTTAAAACATTTCTAAACCCAAAATGGCATCGTTTAGTCAAAAAACCAGGAGGGCGTCAGACGCTGACGGATCCAAGTGAAATCCCACATGGAATCTTCTGCTTAATGAATTCCCCCAAAAAAACCCCATTCCTTAAAATATGATGAGCAAAAAAGCAGGAACAAGATGTTTTAGGAAGTTCCAGACTAAACCAAGACTAAAATTGGCTTTTCCTGCAAATTCTGTCTCACAACTCTCATTTTATATTTTCCTGCTTCCAGTGGCTTTTTTTCCATCCATGGAACAGCAGGAATTTTACTCCTCAAGCTGTTCCATCTTAAATTCCCTTTTTTTTTTTTTTTTTCTTTTTTTCCTGGTGTTAAATCCATCCCTACTGGAGCATCCAGTTTATAGAATCCCATCACGAAATATTTGGGAAAGCTGGCGGTTTATCCACAGAAATATTTGGAGCAAATGTCTCTGCGTCGTTTCACATCTGCCAATTCCCATTCCCAACTTTTTCACCTCAGGAGTGCCCTAAAAATTCTTTTTGGATGCTCACTAAAATTGATTTTACGGCCCAATCTTTTTAAACTATGAAAATTTATGAATTACGAATAAATTTCCTTCCCCTCACAGCAGGATGTGGGAGCTGTAATAAAAGCAGCACATGGAATAAAAAATACAACAGGAAAAGCGTGGAGGGGAGTGGAAATTAAGGAATGGAAGGTGCTGGATGAGCAGGAGTTCTGCCTTTTATAAAATTGGGAAAATTGGGATTTGTTGTTTCATATGGGGAATTTAGAGGTGACAAATCCTAAATGGGACACATTTGAGCCTGGAAATTATTGTGAGGAAGCGCATGAGGAATGAAGAGGGGGAATTATTTGGAATTTTGCTCTTGGGAATATTCCCAGGTGGAAACACAAAGAAGCTGCGGCTGCCCCTGGATCCCTGGGAACGTCCAAGGCCAGGTTGGACATTGGGGCTTGGAGCAGCCTGGGATGGTGGGAGCTGTCCCAGCTGATTCCCAACATTCCACGGTAAATTCCTCATGAGTTCCTCCCTGCTCCTCCCAAAGGAACTTTTACTGGGGACAGAAATAAAAATTAAAAAAAAAAAAACAAAAAACCAAACCTGAAACAAGGGGACAGAAATAAAAAAAATAAAAACAAACCCTGCAACAACTGATGTTTATTTTTCCACTGGAGTGTCTGAAATTGGTTTTGTTTTAAATCCCACTTTAATTGTTGGTTCAGGGAGGTCCCCGGGAGAGCCTCGTGGCAGCAAATTAGGAATTGACAGCCCAAAAATAACATTTTCCACCCCTTGTTTCCCACCAGCTCCCTCCCTCCCGACATCACTTCTGCATTTCGCCCCAAGCTGAATTAATTCCCAACTCAAATATTCCTCCAAATTCCTGTCAGCAGCTGTTTAAATCCACAGATTTTCCAGCCCCGTGTTTGTTCCTCCACTCTGAAAACGTTTTTATTAAATATGGGATGAAATATTTATGCAGCAAAGAATATTTGATCACAAGGGGTTTCTTTAATTGAAATAATCTCGGCGTGGAGCTGGAGTTTAATTTAAACCCTGCCTTGTTAAAACTGAGACTAAGGACGTGCAATGACATCTGTAGTGCTTTTCAAATCCCAGTAATTATATTGTTCATGAATTTTTTATGGCACAGGAAATCAAACCCTTTCCGTATTGCCCTCTGTAGGATTTAATTGTGTGGGGGTTTCTTTTTTTTTGTGAGGTGATTAACAAATAAAATAAATATATGCAAATGTGGGGTTGTGCACAGCATTAAAGTCAAGATTTTGGGAGCAAATTAAAATAAATAAAAGCAGGGGGAAAAGCACGGTGAGAAATCCTCTCCATCCGGGAAGCTCTGCTGCACAATCATCATTAAAAGCGATTTGTAAATAATTTTAAAGTCATTTTAAAATAATTTTTAAATAATTCTAAAATAATAAGATAAATATAATAATAAAATAATAAAGAATATTCATAAAATATTCTAAGTAATTTAACATATTTTAAAATAATTTGAAGAATCATCGTATGAGAGGTGCTTGAGGTAGGATTCCCTTCTCGGAAATGGGAATGCTGATATCCTCAGCTAATTATTGGGAATTCCTTCAAAATTTCTGGAGAAAACCAGGAATTTTTGGAGCAGCTTCTTCATCTAAACTTCCCCGGGGGCATCTCCCTCGTTCCTGTGAGCTGAGATGTGCTGGGGTGGGCAGAAATTCCTTCTCCTTCCCGGGATCCTCTGCTGAAATCCCAGTTTTACCAGGCTTATCCCAGCTGCTGAGTGGTCAATCCCACCAGGACATCACAGTATGGGATTTTTGGGAATAAATCCCTGGGGATGCAGGGATGAGACAAAAGAAGGCAAAGTTTGCAGGAACAAAACAAACTCAGGGATGAGCACTTCCATCGGGATGAGCAGAGTGATTTTTCCAACCCCCAAATCCCTGGGATGGGAATTCCTGCTCTGGATTCCAGCTCTGAGCACAAGGAATGCCCGGTGATAGGACAGGACATGGAAGCAGCAATCAGGGTTTTACCAGCCCCTTGCCAAAGAAAAAAGGATTTGGAATGTGCATCCCAAGGGCTGGGAATTCCTGTGGAATTTAGAAAGTGTCTTTGAGGGTTTCCAGGCTTTCCAGCTCCTTCTGGAAAGGTGGAGAGGAGGTTTTGGAGGTAGAAGTGGGAATAATGGAATTATTTTGTTCAAAGGGAGAGTGTTTGGTTCTCAGCTCGGCCAGACATTGGGCTTCCAAAAGTCTCAGCAATCCCAAATCACATTTCCAAGCTCAAGATTTAAGGGAAATCTCCAAAAGAATCGGGAAAGAAGAACCCAGGGTCCCCTGACCATGGGGATTTGTCCTGGATCACAAAATGGGAAGGCAGAGTTGTGATAGGACAAGGGGGAGTGGTTTTAAACAAAATAAGGAAGATTTAGATGGGATATTTGGAAGGAATTTTCGGCTGGGAGGGTGGGGAGGGGCTGGGCTGGGATTGCCAGAGCAGCTGTGGCTGCCCCTGGATCCCTGGCAGTGCCCAAGGCCAGGTTGGGTGGAGCTTGGAGCAACCTGGATTGGTGGAAGGTATCCAGGGCTCGGAATTAAATTGGTTTTAAAGCCCCCCTTCCATCCCAAACCACTCCTGGATTCTCTGACTCCCAGATCCCAATCCCCCCGTTGTCATTCCAGAGAGGATCAGCCATCTCCCCTTCCTGCTGGATCCCCCCACCCCATGCTCCCACCTCCACCTCTTCCCCACTCCCTGACCCTCCACACCAAAAACTTTCTCCCAATCCCAACCCAAATCTTCCTCTCCACGAAAAAAAACTGCTTAGAGCCTCCTTGGGAAGAGAGAAATTATTATTCCTGTCTTTTTTCCCAGTTGGAGGCTTCCCTGTGAACTCAGCAACCCCCATCCATCCAGCTTGATGATCCTCCAGGTGTTTTCCCAACTTAACGATTCCATGATTCTCTTCTATGATCCTGCCCCGTTCTTAGCAGGGATGAATTCCTTAATGACCCTTTCAGGGCTTCATTAATTTGAGGAATTGGAGTTGGGAGCTGAAACCTTCCCTGCATCCCTGGAAATGAAGTTTGGTCCTCCAGACTTGCTTGGAGTCAGGTAATTCCAAGAAAAATCGGTTTCTGGGGAACACCACAGCACCTTTGGATTAAAAAAAAAAAAAAAAA
>WEIU01014525.1:18520-44172 GCA_013389925.1 Aegithalos caudatus
AAAAAAAAAAAAGTGGGAATAAAGAGGTGGGAGGAGTTCAGAGCTCTCGTTAACAAAAGCAAGCTGGGTTTTTAATGATCCAGGATTTCAAATCTCTTAGGAGCCCATCCCATGGGATTTGCTCCGCTCCTGACCCCCATTCCCAAAGCTGGGCTCAATTCCTGAATTCCTGAAGCATCTGTGAGCCAAATCCCACTGAAAAAAAATAAAAATAAAAAGAAATCTGAGCATGGTTTAAGCAGAAAATTGGGGAGCAGGGGCTCAGCTGACTCTGACAGAGATATTCCAATATTTTATCTGCTTGATCCCAAGCCTAAGGAACTCTGGGAATGGGATGTGGGCGCTCACCACTGTGCCCTCTCCAGGGCCAGGTGATTGCTCTGCACATCAATAAATTGGTTTTAATCAAAGGGGGAAAACAACTCCCAGGAAGGAAAATCTGGCAATTCCCAGCTCTGTTTGGTCCCAGGCAAATCCCTCCACACTTCTGAGGGTGTTTCATGCATCTCAACAAGAGATTTTCCAACTGGGAATGAAAAGGGAGGGGTGTCTAAATTATTTTTTTAAAACCAAATAAAGGCATTGGCCAGACAAAAATAATCCAACATCAAAAGGAAGAAAACAACAAAAAAAAATCCCTCTATGTTTAAAAAAAAAATGTTTAAAAAAACAAACAAAGGGAGAATTTCTTTCTTTTGATCTTTTTTTATTCTTTTTTTATTCAAATAACCCACGTGAGGAGCAGAAATATTTTCTTAGAAATGATTTTTATTCACGTCCTTGGGAGCATTTTTAAGGAAATATCCAAGATTAAAGCCCTGTCCAGCTGCCAACCTTGATAATCAATTCACACTCAGAGAAGCAGAGGAAGATGTTTGGTGTTGTTTACAAGCATTAATTAAAAATAAATGATTTGGACTCGTTTTCCAAAGTGGGATGTGCTGCCTCCCAAGGATTCAGGGAATCAGTGTGCGAGGTGGGAACTGTGAATATTTAGGAGTCTCTGAAGGTGTTCTGGTCACTACTTGGATGAAAAATGTAAAAATTGAACTTCCCAAAAACCTCATTTAACAGGGTTTTTTTCCCCCCCGGCAGCTTTTCCAATATTCTTCAGGAAATATGAATTTTGATATTGATTGGAATGAAACTTATCCATAAAAACAGCTCCAATTTTAAGGTTTTCCTGGGAGCTCAGCTGGGAGCTGCTGCTCCTGTTGCTCCAATCACTGACTCCTGTCCCAACAAGCATCTCCAACACAAAATCCTGGAATTATTTAAGCTGGAAAATCCTCCAAAATCGAGTTAAACCATTCCCAGCACTTCCAGGGCCACCACTGCCCCATGTCCTCAAGGGCAACATCCACATGGATTTTAAATCCCTCCAGGATGGGGATTTCACCACTGTCCTGGGCAGCTGTGCCAGGGTTGGGAAACCCTTTCCATGATAAAAAATTCCAAATATCTGAACTTTCTGTGGTCCATTTCCTCGGGAACCTCTCACCTGAGGGACGAAGTGTAGGCAAACTCCAGTTTGTTACTCCATGATTTTGTTTTCACAGAATTAATCAGACTTGGATTTGTCACAGCTCCAAGGGAAAATCTTCCTGTTTTCTCATGTTCTATCCAGCCATGGCAATAAATTCCTTGGAAAACTGGGAAATTAGGTGGGAACAGGGATCTCAGAGCCACAATTTCCTCAACTGCTCCAGGTGAGGCCGTGTCCTGGATGTCCCAGCAGTGTGAGTTCCATCCCAGCTGTTATCCCAGGTGTGCCAGGGCTCTTTATCCCTGCCAGGACCCCCCTCCCTGCAGGGATCTCTGCTGTTATCCCAGGTGTGGCAGGGCTCTTTATCCCTGCCAGGACCCCCCTCCCTGCAGGGATCTCTGCTCTTCCTGGCCCAGCCAGGCTCACTGCAGGCCTGAGACAATTCCAGCATCCCAGGGGGAGAGGCTGCAGCCAGGGGAGGAGCCCAGCATTCCCAGCTGGATCCAAGCTGGGATCAGAAGAGCAGCACAGCCTGTGGGCACTGCATTCCCAGAGGAGCCCGGGCCCAGCCCAGCCCCACTGGAGCCTTCTCCAGGATCAGCTCTGCTCCAGCAGAACCACAGCTGGCACTGCAGGAGGGCTGGGCTGGGCTGCTCCCAGCTCCCTGACCCACAGGGAGCACAGCCTGATCTCACCCTGGCAGGGGTTGCTTTGTGTTCATTTACCTTTTTGTACAACTGCATTTGTATTTTTAATATTCCTAATAAAGGCCTGTTATTCCTATTCCCATCTCTTTGCCTGAGAGCCCCTTAATTTCCAAACTACAATAATTCAGAGGGAGGGGTTTCCATTCTCCATCCCAAGGGAGGCTCCAGCTTTCCCTGTCTGTCCAAACCAAGGCAGTCACTCAGGTGCCCCCACAGCACAGGTTGGAGATGAATTTATGGCTCTGGTACTTCCCAAATCCTTTTTTTTCCTCCTTCCCACTGGCTGCCAGGATCTGGGATACAGCCTGGTCTCACCCTGACAAGGTTTGCTTCGTGTTTGGGGGTTTTTTTTGTACTACTGCATTTTTAATTTAATATTCCTAGTAAAGAACTGTTATTCCTATTCCCATATCTTTTCCTACAAGCCCCTTAACTTCAAAACTACAATAATTGGGATGGAGGAGGTTTCCATTCTCCATTCCAAGAGAATCTCCAGCTTTCCCTGGCAGACACCTGTCTGTCCAAACCAAGGCAGGCCAAGACCCTGCACCAGATCCTCCCACTTCCTCTGGGAAACACATCCCAGACTTCTTTAACTCTATTGGAAAGCATTAAAAAAAAAAAAAGAGGGATTTGGGGCTTTGGTAGAACATGGAATTATGGAATGGTTTGGGTTGGAAGAACATGGAATTATGGAATGGTTTAGGTTGGAAGGGACCTTAAGGATCATCCAGTTCTAATCCCTGAACTTGCCAGGGACACCTCCCACTATCCCAGGTTGCTCCAAGCTCCATCCATAAACAGGAATTTCCAAATATAACCCCTCAAAGATTTCCATTCAGCGTTCTGTGTTTAAATCAGCTTTTATGAGCCTCCCTCTTCAGCTGGGAAATAAAATAATTCCGTGCTCCTTCTCCAGGCTTAAAAAACACGGATCAGAGATGGGAGATAGGTGCACGGCACATTAGGGTGGATTTGGCATCCTTATCTCCCTGCTTTTTGAAATATTTAGGCTTTGTTTGCTCCTCCATTTGCTGTAGGACATTGGATCATCCATTCCATGTTTGCCTTTCCATGGCAAAATTCCTGAAGCACGGGAAGCTTTAATCTCGTGGAAAAAATAACATTATATCGATAACTAAGCTGCTTTTCATGAGTTACACTAAATCAAGGCTTTTGCTGATAACATTAATGATTGTGCAGAGCCTGGATTAGGTGGGAATTAGAGAAAATCCTGTTTTTCCTATTGTCAAATGGGAAAATTGACTTGCCTTCCTCAAGGGCTCCTTAAAACCAAAGGAAAAATTTTGTTCCCCTCACAGCAGGATGTGGGAGCTATAATAAAAGCAGCACATGGAATAAAAAAAACAACAGCAAAAGCATGGAGGGGAAGTGGAAATTAAGGAATGGAAGGTGCTGGATGAGCAGGAGTTCTGCCTTTTATAAAATTGGGAAAATTGGGATTTGTTGTTTCATATGGGGAATTTAGAGGTGACAAATCCTAAATGGGACACATTTGAGCCTGGAAATTGTTGTGAGGAAGCGCATGAGGAATGAAGAGGGGGAATTATTTGGAATTTTGCTCTTGGGAATATTCCCAGGTGGAAACACAAAGAAGCTGTGGCTGCCCCTGGATCCCTGGGAACGTCCAAGGCCAGGTTGGACATTGGGGCTTGGAGCCAGAATTTGGAAACTCCTCCTCTGGGAAGAAATGCAACTTCTTGGCCTTCCAGCAGGAGGGGAGGCAGGGAAGGATTCTCACCCCTCCACAAGGAGAGGGACAGCATTCCAAGGGTTTGAGTGGATCCTTCAGGAGTGGGACAGACACATTTTTTTCCTGGGAACCCGCAGTGTCCGTTTTCACCGGGCTGGGGCTCCTTCTGTGGCTGAAACCCAGGAAAGGTTGAGTTCCTCAGCCCCCTCCTGCAGATTGTGGTGTCTCAACGTGGGTACAGATCCATGGAGAGGTCTGGGAAGAGCAGAGGGATTCAAGGAATGCTCTGAGGATCATAAAACATCCCCTGAAGTCCTCTGTAGTGAACCATCAGTAATTTTCTCCTATTGAATTTCAAAAGTGCTTTGATTTCCTCTTACTGGTGTAATTGGGAAGCTGCTCCAGAGTCTCCCTGCTCCTGGCATCCCAAATTCTTTGGGATTGGAGTTTATTCCTGTTTAGGCCTTCAGGAAGCCACGTGGCACTACAGTTTTCCAACCACTGTCACTCTGAGCCCTTTGGAAGGGGAATGGAATTGCTCCTCATCCTCCACTTCTGCTGGGACATCTCTGACTGTGCTGATTTTCCCATGTCTGATCCCACCTGGATTTGGATGCTGTCTGTGCTCCTCAAATCCCTTCTCCATGGAAAAAACACTTCCTGTTTTTTCAGGAGCTTCTGGCTTCAGAATAAGTCATTCTTCTGGTAAAGAATCTTCAAGGAGTTTCTTTGCCAGGTGATTTTTCCAATCATCCTTGGAATGCTCTTCTGACCTGGCTCACTTTCTTCACCTCCCAAAATCTTCCATCCTGGCTCCTCCCAGAGATCTCCTCCAGAAGATCCTTTCTCAACTCAACCTGTCCCACAATTCCATGATTTTTCACTGATGTGAAAAAAAATCCCATGGAGAGCAGAGTCCTGGCTTCACTCTGTGGAAAAGCTCCCCATCCACAGAAAGCCAAATCTCTGGAGCATCCAAAGGTTGTCCAGTATAAAAGGAGCACAGGAATTTGGCTTTAAAAAGTGGGAGACCTCAGCCTGCTTGGCTGAGCTATCAAAGAACACCTGGAGCAGCTGTTTTCCAACATCACTCTCGGTTTTTTTGGAATTTCCATCATTCAGGAATCATCTCCTGCATGGTTTCTCTCTCCTCCTGCAGCTGAGGTTGGAAAAAGGCAAAAAAAAAATTGTTGAGCTCTCTGTATGTCAGCAGGGCAGCTGGGACAGAGAAAATCACTGTTCACCCTTTTTTTTAGGAATTCTGGGACCTCTCCTGGTGATGTCCCAGGCTAATCCCTGCAGTGGGATTAGCATTTAATAATTTTCATGGACTGGAGTTAGATGTGGTCCCACTCTTTTCCTGATTTCCAGCCTAAAGCTCCCTCAGATTGCCTCAGGTCCTGCTCTCCCTGTTTCTTTCCTGACTCCCCACTTTTGGAAATTCGCCTTTAAGACTTTTAACTTCCCATCCTGAACATCCACTCGAACTTCTGCAAGGAAGTGAATCAGAAGGGAGATTTTTCCCTCATCGTGGAAAAAGTCCTGCTCAGAAATTCAAATGAAGGAACATTTATTCATCCCAGTACTCAGGCATGGAAATCTCTGCTCTTGGAGTACAAACACAAAGATCCCTTTTTATTTTAATCTCTCTCCTGCAAATTAACAGAGCCCTATCGTTTTCCAAATTCAAAACTCCAAGGATTAAACCCAACTGGCAAACACGGCTTGGGAGTCGTTCTGTGGCCCAAATAGGACGATTACAAAATGGAGATGAAAGAGGCAATTCCAAAATAAAACTCTGTTCCTTCCCAGGACTAAAGAAGATAAGCCTTAACTACATGTGCATGCAAAAACGTAATTTGATTTATTTTTCCAACAGGAAAAACTCCAGGATATTGCTCTGGGTCTCAAAGCAGTGTGGCTGGAGGATAAATAAAACCCCAGGGGTTCACTTGCTGATGAGGGCTGTAATTATTGATTAATCCTGATTTTGGAAGGCTTGGGAACAAGACTGGCTCCGAATAAACCACGGACAGAACGCCTGGCTCCCAGCATGGAATTCCAACGTCCCCTCTCCAGAAGTGCCGGAGGTTTTCAGTTTTGCCAGGGGATAAATGTCATCTCTGGCAGGGGGGAGATGGAATAAATGCCTCCAAGTTTTTGGGGAGAGAATTTTAATGAGGATTAAGCCAGGCAGCTAAAATAAAAACAGGGAAAAAAAAAAAAAAGATGTGAAACATTTTAAGTAGATTTTCCAACCTGAAGATAGAGAGACAGACGCTTGGGGTTTTGAGAGGAAAATGGGTTTCTTGTTTAAATAATTTTTTTAAATTATATATTTTTATATTATTAAAATGTATTATTATTTATTATCCCGTTTATTAATAGCAAGTGGAGGCAAGTGCCCAGCCGTGTTTAGCACATTCCAGGCATCCAGGGAAGGCTGGTCCCCATCCCAAAAACTCCACAATTACAACAAGAGACTTTGACTCCTTCACATCCTTTTCATTCATTCCGACCACTTGATCCCAGGGAAAACTCTGCCCTGTGCTGGATCTGCTTCAATTTGGGAATCTTGGCCTTTTGCTTTTGGAACCAGGCAATGTATCCATGTGGGAATATTGACTGGGAATATTGAACAATGACTGGAAATGGGGTTGAAAAGTCTTTTTTAATCTCTGAATTTGGAGAGAAGGTGTCCACTATTAGGAAAGTCCCTGGATAGAAGAGGTGCTGGGAACTGGGATTTATGATCAGGAATTTGAAAATCTGAAGGGTAGAACTGCAGTTCCAGTCATTGGTTGGACAGATGGGCAGGATCATCATTTGGAATATCAAATCAGGATCAACGGGATCATCAGTTGGGAGATCCAAATATCTTTGGGATATCAGAACACAATCAACAGGATCATCATTTGGAATATCAGCATTTGAGATATCATCATTTGGGATATCATCAATTGGGATATCAGGACACAATCAACAGAATCATCCTTTGGCATATCATCCTTTAGGATATCGTCATTTGGGATATCATCATTTATCATATCATCATTTAGGATATCATCATTTGAGATATAATAATTTATGATGAAATCATTTGGGATATCATCAATTGGGATATCATCATTTAGGATATCATTCTTTGGGATATCAGAACATGATGATCAGGATCATCATTTGGGATATGATCATCTGGGATATCATCCTTTGAGATATCATCATTTAGGATACCATCATTTGGGATATCATCATTTAGGATATCAGAACATGATCAACAGGATCATCATTTGGGATATCATCAATTGGGATATCATCATTTCAGGTATCATCAGCTGGGATATCATCAATTGGGATATCATCATTTGGAATATCATCATTTGGGATATCCAGGAATCCTCCTGTGAAGGATCATCCGTTCTGANTCGTCATTTGGGATATCATCAATTGGGATATCATGCTTTGAGATATCATTTAGGATACCATCATTTGGGATATCATCATTTAGGATATCAGAACATGATCAACAGGATCATCATTTGGGATATCATCAATTGGGATATCATCATTTCAGGTATCATCAGCTGGGATATCATCAATTGGGATATCATCATTTGGAATATCATCATTTGGGATATCCAGGAATCCTCCTGTGAAGGATCATCCGTTCTGACCTTGTACTCCTTGCTTGCCTCCCACCATCCTCAATCCTGTCCCATCCCACACCTCAGCCAGGTCCCTCCCATACCAAACCATTCCATAATTTAATTCCATATTAATTAAATATTTTCCCTTCACAACTTTATTTTTGCAGTGCCTGCCCTATTAAAAATTGAGATTTTTACAGATAAAAATTAAAGCTATAAATTAGACATTAAAAAAAAAAAAAACCAGACTGGTTCTGAAAATTTATAATTCCTGTGCTTACTTTGCTGGAAATCTGAGCTGGCCTCATCCATCCAACTTCTGTTGCAGCATCCTTAAAATTCCATAAAGCACTTGGTGCCACCTGACTTCCAGATCCACCTCCAGGACGATTCCGAGTTGTCCCGGGAGTAACTGTGGGAATTCAAGCCTTTCCAGCTGTCTGGATGTTGTTATTTAGCTGATGCCTCTGATATCACATCTTAACTCTGTTAACATTTGAAACAATAACCCGGAATTCTCGCTAATGAAGATTGCAGATGCCGTTAATTAGGAGTAAATAACAAAGAGAACGGGGTGCTAATGAGCAGCGATTGTGAGGAGTGTTGGAAAAGTGAAAACAAACAAGGAATGCTTTAATAGAGCCTAATAAATTCCCAGGCACCCAGGAACAAAGGAAGGATTTCGTCTCCTCACGCTGGATATTTGTTGGATTTCTCTGTGTTCCAACACCTATAAAACCAATTAAACAGATTTAGAAATGCGGCCCGAATTTTGAGCAGTGATTGGATTAATCCTGGACCAATTTCACGAGGATTGGTCGTTGGATTTTCCATCACAGCAAATTTCTAAAATTAATATTACTGATTATTCCACTGGGTTCAAAAGGGCAATAAAACAAGGAAAACCCAATGGCTGCATTGTTAACTAAGTCAGAAAATTCACATATTTTCTATTTTCAGTGGGGTTTTTTTGTTTGTTTGGTTGGTTGGTTTTGGTTTTTTTTCTGTTTTGGTGGCTCTGTGAGGGTTTTTTGTGTCTTTTTTGTTTGTTTTGTTGTTGTTTTGGTTTTTTGGTTTTTTGGTTTTTTGGGGTTTTTTTGCTTTTGTTTCCTTGGTTGCTGTTGATTGAGGGGTGATTATTTTGTTTGTTGGGTTTTTGGGTTGGGTTGTGTGGGTTTTTTGTTGGGTTTTGTTGGGGTTTTTGGCTCTGGGTTTTTTTTGGGTTTTTTTTTTTTGGGGGGGTGGTTTTATTTCCAATTTGATTTTTCTGTTGTTCCATTTCCTGCCTCCATAGGTTTGGAGATAATGATCCAAGATGTGATTCCTTGAAACCCCTGATGAGCTCCAGGCAGAATTGATCCAGGATATTCCATGGATATATAAATTCCCCAGGGAAAGAAAAATGTGGAAGCCAGAAAACCAATCATGGAATCCTGGAATGGGCTGGGCTGGAAGGGACCTTAAAACTGGGATTATTCCATGGGCAGGGACACCTTCCAATATCCCAGTGTGTTCCAAGTCCCAATGTCCAACCTGGACTTGGGCACTGCCAGGGATCCAGGAGCAGCCACAGCTTCTCTGGGAATTCTGTCCCAGAGCCTCCCCACCCTCTTAGACAGGAATTCCTTTCCGGTATCCCATCTAAATCCACCTTTTTTTTTTAATTCCAGCCTGGAAAATCTGTGGCTGCCCCTGGATCTCTGGCAGTGCCCAAGACCAGGTTGGACACTGGGGTTGGAGCAGCCTGGAACAGTGGGAGGTGTCCCTGCCATGGCAGGGGTGGGAATGGGTGGGATTTAAGATCCATTCCAACCCAAACCATTCCATGATTCCATGAACTCTTTGCACACAAGAACATGTGGAAAGCAAAGAATTCTTCCTCAGAGCAAAAGTCCAGGAAAAAAAAATCCTCTTGTCTTTTGACAACATGAATCCAAACAGACCTTTAGAATTCCCTGTCATTTCTATAAACATCCCAGTTTTCCAGCAGCTCAGACCACTCACATTGGTCCCCTCTGGAATGTGGGTCACTCTGATATTTTGTTTTCCGTGTCAGAATCTGTTGTTCCAGGAGAATTCCATGTTTTCAGAGTCTCAGTTCCAACTGCTCCCAAAACGTTGCCTTGCTGTGCTGTTTTAGGGATGAGGGGTTTGCAAGTGTCTGGGATCACTGCTGGGCAAGACAGCAAGAGGAAAATTTGGGAAATCAGTGCAGAATAAAAAGGATAAATAATATTTTAAAGTAATTACCAAATGCTGCTGCGGGGCTCTGGACAGAGAGAACTTGGGAAGAGGAAAGGAGCTGGAAGAACAACCCAAAGGAGCCAAGTGATTTTAACTCTCCCTTTCCCCTTGGAACAGGGCAGAACTGAACATTTTCCTTGGAATGTGTTTTCCATGAGGAAGCTGCCACAACCATAAAGGGGCCCTCAAGGACACAATTCCCTGTAATTCCCAAATTCATGCTCGGCCTGGAACACTGAATGAGGACTACAGCAGGAGCGGAGCATTCCCAGGATGGAGCTGCCTCATTCCAGAGCCTTCCAGTGACAAGGAAAGGATGGAGCCCATCCCACCATCTGCCAGGCTCTGGCTCTTCCTGGCCTCCCCTTCCCAAGCAGATTCCCAGCTCTGTCTGTCCCCACCCAGCCCCTGGCTACATGGAAATGGAACATTCCCAGGACAATGGGAGCCAGGTTTTGTCCTTCTCCAAAGGCATCCAAGGCTCCAGATTGACTCAGCAGCACGTGGCTGGGTTATCCAAAGTTTGAATTCCTGGGATCTGAGTGAAATCCTGGGGTTTGAGGGAATGTCAGGCTTTCATCTGTGTTTTGGAAGGAGATGTGAGTTTTTCCGGGCTGTAAATCCCAGCTTTGTGTAGTCCTGGCTCAGAGGCTCAGGAAAGGTGTAAAATCTGTCTTTTTCTTAGGGATGGGTACATTCCCCATCCTTGGAAGTGTCCAAGGCAAGGCTGGATGGGGTCCTGGGATGGTGGGAGGAACGTCCTGGATTTGAGAGTGCAGCTCCATTTGTCATTGCTGGGAGTAAGGGATTCCTTGTAGGATTTTTGGCATCGTTCATTTCATGCTAGGAGAATTCTACCCCTCCATCTCCGGATGGCTGGTGATGAGAAAAGATCCATCCCTGGTGAGTTTGAATAACCATGGAATCATGGAATGGGTTGGCTTGGAAGGGTCTTAAATCCCATCCCATCCCCTGCCATGGCAGGGACACCTCCCACTGTCCCAGGATGCTCCAACCTCAATCCAACCTGGCCTTGGGCACTGCCAGGGATCCAGGGGCAGCTACAGCAAATCTGGGAATTCCAGCCCAGCCAGGAATTCCCAATTCCCAATCTCCCACCCAAATCTCCCCTTTCCCAGCCCAAAGCCATTCCCTGTGTCCTGTCCCTCCATCCCTTGTCCCCAGTCCCTCTCCAGCTCTCCTGGAGCCCCTTCAGGCCCTGCCAGGGGCTCTGAGCTCTCCCTGGAGCCTTCTCCTCTCCAGGGGAACATTCCCAGCTCTCCCAGCCTTTCCCCACAGCACAGCTGCTCCATCCCTCACATTGTGTGGACGACAGCTCCAAATCTTTATCCACATTCATATCCATTTCCATTTCTATTTCCATTTCCATCCGTCTCCACACCTGCCCATGGATCTCTGAGCCAGCAGGAATGTTGAAAAGCTCCCACTCGTCTCCATCTGCCAAAAATTCCCCCTGCGGCTCCTGGGGCTCCTGGGCTCCTGTTCCTGCAGCTGGGAGAACATTTCAGCTTTTTTTTTTTTTTTTTTTTTTTTTGTGCCTATTAGGACCACATTCCTCTTTAAATTCCCAAATAAACCCAGCGCTGGCTGGGAGAGCGTTTGCTGTGCAGGCTGATGAGTGATGAGTTATCCGTGGATGTTTTTATCCTTCTGGAGCGATGTTAGGCAGAGTGGCTGCATTTTGATTTGATAATTGGCTGTGAAGGACTCTTAAATCCATGAAAATGCTTTTCAGTCTTTAAAAAGGTGCTTTGGAGCCCCTTTCTGTTGGATTTTCTGACAGCTGCTGGATTCGTTGCTGTAAGAGATCAGATTTAAAGTTCTGAGAAGTTTGATCCTGGTTTGTTTTTTTTTTTATTATTTTTAAATCAGGGAATGTTGCCCAGGAAAAGTGGTCCTTTTATATTTATTCTGTAGGATTGATTGACTGGGATAAAAATCAGGTTTGGGTTTGTTATTGAGAGGTTTGGGATGGAAGGGATCTAAAATCCAAACTGATTTCATCCCATTCCATGGGCAGGGACACCTCCCACTCCTCTCAGGCTGCTCCAAGTCCCAATGTCCAACCTGGCCTTGGGCACTGCCAGGGATCCAGGGGCAGCCACAGCTGCTCTGGCAATTCCAGCCAAGCCCCTCCCTACCCTCCCATGGAAAAATTCCTTCCCAAAATCCCACCCATCCCTGCCCTCTGGCAGTGGGAAGCCATTCCCCCTTCTTCTGTCACTCCTGCCCTAATCCAAAATCCCTCTCCAGCTCTTTCATAGGTAAATGTGAGAAAATCAATTTTTATCCTGGCTGGATTTGGCATAGGAGATCTTTCCAAACTCCCAAATAACAGCTGGATCTAGGAAAAGAATCTGAAAGCATTCCAGTAAAACTGAAATATTTTGTTTTATCCTGGCTGGATTTGGTGTAGGAGATCTTTCCAAACTCCCAAATAACAGCTGGATCTAGGAAAAGAATCTGAGAGCATTCCAATAAAACTGAAATATTTTGGAATGAGGGAAATCTGGAGATTATAACTGGGGTTCAGCTGATGCTGTACCAGGAACAAGTGGCTTTGGCTTTTGAGGCTGTCATGGATAACAGGGATTGAGAAGATTCCTAAAAAACCCAGACTGTCCCAGGAGCAGCTGCTGTAAAACTATTTCAACAATTAAATTGATATTAAAAATATTCCTCCCTAATCCCTGGGGACTAGACCCATCCAAAGTGTCCATGATCCCCACAGTGGGACCTGGAGTTGGGTTAATCCTTGGTTATTTCAGAGCTTTGAGCACCAAAACTCCTGCTGTGATCCCATAAATATTGATCCACTTCTCTTTCCCACTCCAGCCCCAATTTTTCCTGATTTCCATGCTGGGGACACCAAACCAACAATACCCCACCACATATTTGGGAACATTCCTGGTTTCCACGGAGTTTTAATTAATTTTCTTTTTCCTCCTGCCACAGATCCAGATCAAAATTTGGCTTTTCTCACTCCAGCTTTATTTGTTTCCCAGTGATTCTGAATGCATTTTATCCACTCTCCTCTTGTGGTTGTGGAATAAGAAAGATTAATGGAAAAAAAGCAGGAAAATGAGATTGCTGCTGTTTCCCATTTGGTCTCTGATTTATATTAATAATTGAATACATCCAAGATGACTTTTATTGAGGAAACAATAAATGTTTAATAAGGGAATGAGCAGTCCATCATCAAAGGGAGCTCTGCTTGCTTCGGAGCCTTTTGGAAGGGGAGGAACTGTTTGGGATTTCAATCATCCCAGGGACACTTTATTCCCATTGCTGCCTCATTAACATTCCACATTATCCCGCCGTGGGATGAGGTCACTCCCAAGGAAATATGAGATTTTAGGAGAGACAAGATGCAATGTCTCCAAATGTGTGAGCTTTGGAGAATGTTATTCCATAATAATTTTTTTTTTCCATGGACAGGCCGGAGCTCCAATCCCAAATCCAGTTGGAATGAGGCAGCCAGTGCATCCCATGGAAAATCTGAGTCCTTGGTTCAAGGTGTTTAGTGATGGAAAAGGGAAGGAAAATGTCAAGACCTGGCTAAGGCCAAGGCAGGGATAGGATTTGGAACCTCAGGAATTATTGTTGGGAAACAAGAGGAAGAGCTGGAGACAAATGAAGGTTGGGAAAGAAATTAAAAGGATATTAGGAATGGAGAGGGATCAAGAACACACAGATAAGAAAATAGATTGGTGGTAATTCCCTCGTAATGCTTTGGAATGTGACAGAAGGATTTGGCCTGAAGTTTTATCCAGCTCCACGAAGAAAATCCCCAATCCAAGCAGCTCCTTGGTTAAAAATGGACTCAGGAAGAAGAGGAGGTGGTGCCATTAACTCATCCCTTTAATTAATGAAGTTAATTAGCCAAAGATGAGTGAAGGAACCTTATTGATTGATCCTAATTAATTTTTAGCATTCCATACATTCCTTGTATGGACAAAACCATCCCAAACCCGCCCCTGGAGCTGCAGACACAGTTTGGGAAAGGCTTCTTTTGCTGCAATCCAAGATTAAATATTCCTGCAGTTATCCCAGAATCCCAGACTGCTTTGGTCAGTCTCATTCCAGGCCCTGCCATGGTTTGGGACATTTTCCATATTCCAGGTCACTGGTGATGCCTCCAGGACCAACAGTGGTGCAGGAATAACATCCACAAAACCTCAGGGTCTTTGGTGTCCTGTGGCCAGCAGGGAGAAGACCAATGGCCACCAACACCCTTTGGCCTGGTGGCCACCACCAATCTTTTGTCTGGTGCTCACCAGAAATCTTTGGCCTGGTGGCCACCAACACCCTTAGGCCTGGTGGCCACCACCAATGTTTGGCCTGGTGGCCATCATCAATCTTTGGCCTGGTGGCCATCATAAATCTTTGGCCTGGTGGCTGCCATCAATCCTTGGCCTGGTGGCCACCACCAATGTTTGGCCTGGTGGCCATCATCAATCTTTGGCTTGGTGGCCATCACCACCCTTAGGCCTGGTGGCCATCACCAATCTGTGGCCTGGTGGCCACCACCAATGTTTGGCCTGGTGGCCACCATCAATCTTTTGTCTGGTGGTCACCAGAAATCTTTGGCCTGGTGGCTGCCATCAATCTTTGTCCTGGTGGCCACCACCAATGTTTGGCCTGGTGGCCATCATCAATCTTTGGCCTGGTGGCCATCACCACCCTTAGGCCTGGTGGCCATCACCAATCTGTGGCCTGGTGGCCACCACCAATGTTTGGCCTGGTGGCCACCATCAATCTTTTGTCTGGTGGTCACCAGAAATCTTTGGCCTGGTGGCTGCCATCAATCTTTATCCTGGTAGCCATCACCAATGTTTGGCCTGGTGGCTGCCATCAATCCTTGGCCTGGTGGCCACCACCAATGTTTGGCCTGGTGGCCATCACCACCCTTAGGCCTGGTGGCCATCACCAATCTGTGGCCTGGTGGCCACCACCACCCTTAGGCCCAGTGGCCATCACCACCCTTAGGCCTGGTGGCCATCATAAATCTTTGGTGTCTGCAGGCTGGGGCCCAGTTTGGTGTCTGGTGCCACTAAAATTCCTCGGAAAGGGCTCAAAATGGCTTTGCCCCCAAAAAAACCAGGCAGGGTTTGATCCCAGATCTGATTCCTTGAGGAATTTCATCCTGAGGGGGAGTTTAGGAAGACACCAAGCTACAAAGAGGGAGGAGAAGACAAAATAAAGATTAAATAATAATAAAACAAACCAGAAACTTCTCCCTGTTGCATGTCCTCAACAAAATCCCGAAAGGAATCAGATGACAGGGTTGGGACATCAGGAGGGGACAGGTCTGCACCCACCAGGGTGGGCTGAGAGCCTCCAGGAGACTCCTTGGAAGTTCTTCCTCGGGATTTTCAGCTCAGCAAGGAAGAACATCCCTGCATCATTCCCAAGCCAAAACTTGGGCCCAAAGATTCTGGAAATGGTTCCTCCTTCATCTTGCCAAGGTTTCCTGAGTGCAGTGATCCAAGGATCACCTCTACAGGCAACGGAGGAAACATCTCCCTGCCCGTGGGATGATTCTGGAAGTCCTTTCCAACATTTCTGAAGGGCAGGATGTATAAATATCAGGAATGACATAACAGGAATTATGAGGGATCATCACTGGCATCTATCTTGATTTTCCTGAAAGAAAATTCATTCCTACAGCTTGCTGGAGCACCAGGACTGGGAAAACCATTTCCAGCAGGAGCTGCCTCCCACCACTGCCATGGGAAGAAAGGAAAGGCCATGGGAAGGACCAAAGCCACATCCACATGGATTTTAAATCCTGCCAGGGTTGGGGACTCCACCACTTCCCTGTGGTGGGACTGGACAAACCTTTCCATGAGGAAATTTCCCCCAATATCCAATCTAAACCTCCCCTGGTGCAACTTGAGGCCCTTTTCCCAAAGGGAAAAGGGGAAAAATTTTCAAATTCTGCCGACACTGAGAATATTCCAAACTTCCCAAAAATCCCAAGGGTGCCTGGTGTGAGGATTTGGGGACTCAAACCAAGTGCAAATATTTGCAAATTTTTTGATATTTGCACTTGGTAGCATTTGCTAAGAATGATTAGGCGAGACACAATGGAAAATCCTGATGGATTCAGACACTGCAGCCTGGAAATCAGAGAATTCCGGACTGGTTTGGGTTGGAAGTGACCTTAAAACCCCCTGCCATGGGTGGGGACACTTTCCACTACCCCAGGTTTTATTCCCATATCCCTGCAAGATTTTTTTTGTTTGTTTAAAAAGGTGCTGGTTATTTTATAACCCTATCAGACAGATTAACTCCCAAAATCGCCGGGAAGGTCACTTACACCATCCCAAAATTTTCCTTAAGTGCCACGAGCACCGAGTGAGCTCCCACATCCTTAAATCTATTTCGGGGATATTCAATCCCCTCGGAGTGTTTACTCCCGGTGAATAAAATCCAATTTTTCCCGGGTGAACAGAGGCTCTTGCCGATGTTCCCATTTCCATCTCAAAGGGGAGCAGCTGGGCTTTGTGCAATCCCGAATTCCAGAGATTGCCCTGGACCGGGGGAGCGATGCTGCTCCCGCCTTGTCGGGATTACAGAGGAGGTTGTAGCTGCCTCTCCACGCCAACAATCAATTCTTGACTAATTAGTTGCATTTTGCACCATCGGCATTAAAGTTCACCGGGGCTGAACTCCATCCCCGCCCTTCCCTGCTCGCTGGAGCTTCATTCCCATTCCTCCCACAACATCTTCGTTTGCTTTGTGCTTTTAATTAAAAAGGCAAACTTTGGCTCTGTGCATGCTCTGGAAATGCAAACAGTTCTTAATTAAAGCACGAGAAAGTGCCAAAATTAAGCGTAATTAGTTGGGCAGGGCCGCAGTGAACAATGGGCTGCGTTCTGTGTTTGCAAACCCCACAGAAATTGCCAAAAAAAGGGGCAAAAAAGCATAAAATAATGGTGATAAATCAGTGCTGCTCGCTTATTAAACCTTTATTTCCCTCATCACTGTTATTCCCATGGGAATCGCATCCATTCCTATCGAAATCTGGGGTTTCACGTGGGGTGTTTTTATTAATAATCATGGAATTGTGGGTTTATCTCTGCTTATTCCCTGATTTCTGATATCCAGCCTGGATGCTGGTTTTATCAGAGCTCTGTATCACCTGTCATTCCAGAAATATCTGTAATTCCTGCTGGAAAAGATGGATCCAGGCTGCCATTCCAGAAATATCTGTAATTCCTGCTAGAAAAGGTGGATCTAGGCTGCCATTCCAGAAATATCTGTAATTTCTGCTGGAAAAGGTTAATCCAGGCCGCCATTCCAGAAATATCTGTAATTCCTGCTGGAAAAGATGGATCCAGGTTGCAAATTTGGATCTGGGACTTTCCAAACCCTTTATCAGATGGATCCAAACCTTGGATTTGTCCAGGTAATTTAAATTCCTTTATACGTGTCCTGGTTTTGGCTAAGCTGGAGTTAATTTTCCTCCTTGGAACTGGAGTTAATTTTCCTCCTTGGAGCTGATCCAGTTGAGAACTGACTGGGAATTGGTCACATCCCACAATGCCATGAAAATCACCTTCCATTCTTTGGATGGAAATCCATTCTTCCTGAGAGAACACAGGGTGTGTAAAATTCCTGCTGGAATCAGCACCTACTTTTCCCCACCCTGTGCCATTTCCATCCTTCCCCATTCCCTCATTAAGGGATTACTTACTTCCTTTCCTAGAAATAAACAGAATTTGGAAGCAGGAATTTGCTGCTGGATCTGTTTCTCCAGAAGCAGCAGTGACGTTGTTTGGAATTCCATGATTTATTTGCTCCTGGTTCAACTGGATTCCTCATTTGGAAGTGAAAAATCCCATCCATCTCATGTTCTGATGACAAATATTCCCAATAAGGAGCTGGTCCAAGCCCCTGAATTTTTCTCTTGAGCTTTTCCTGGCTCTGGCTGACGAAAAGGACGAGGCCTAAAGGCCGAATCCATCCTAAAAATCTGTATTTTAACCCCTATAAATATTTTCTCTTTGCAACTGCTGCTAAATTAAAGGCTCCTTGTGCATTCCAGGATGCACTTTAATTAATAATTCCCTAATTTACGGGTGTGAAATGTGGATGTGCAGGGCAGGATCAGGTATTGATCCTCTGGGCAGGGAGCGAGGTCGAGGAGGCCAGGCCAGCACAAGTTAATTACTTAATTAGAAAAGACACAAAAAGTCAGGCCCAGGCCGTGATTTAAACAAATAATTTCCAAACTTTTACAGTGCAGGAAGGAGAAGTTATTTATATCCCAATTTGGGGGTTTAAATTCAGAGAATTGGGATTGTTCAGCCGGAGAGGAGACGCTCTGGGGTGACCTCGTTGTGACATTCCTGGAGGAGCTCCAGGAAAGATGGAGAGAGAGGATTTCCAAGGGATGGAGGGACAGGACACAGGGAATGGCTTCAAAAGGACAGAAAGAAGGGTTGGGTGGGATAATGGGAAGGAATTCCTGGCTGGGAGGGTGGGGAGGAGCTGGGATGGAATTCCCAGAGCAGCTGTGGGTGCCCCTGGATCCCTGGAAGATCCCAAAGGTCAATGGAAGGTGTCCCTGCCCATGGAAGGGCTGGAATGGGATAAATTTTAAGCTCTTTCCCAACCATCTGGAATCCTCTAACTCTAAGCCAAGCTCGTTTTTAGCCAATTATTTTAAAGCAAATCTAAAAGAATTCCAAGTTTTCTTGCAGGATTATTGCCGTAATCACGTGAGTGTCTGAAAAGCAGAGGAAAAATGCCCAAGGACAAACTCAGCCTCTCTGTCTGGCACCAAAAAAAAATATAAAAAATCACATTTAAAATATATTTTGTAAATTCTTGTTTAGCTGTGACTCTTACAGGGATTTCAGCATTAAGGGAGGTCACTTTGCCATTTATCTGGACACTGGAATTGTCATTATCCCTGCAAAATCCAAGGGAAAACACCAACCTAAACATATTTTACTGCTTAGCCTAAGACAGCCTCAAATATAAAACCCCTCAGCAGCAGCCCTGCCTTCCCTGCTCCTAAAAGAGCCTCTAAAAATGCCATAAGGGATTTCAGGATTCAAATCCCTGCAGCACACACATTCCAGCCACATCCCTCTGCAGGGATATTCCCAGCTTTCCTGGGTGCCTTCCCCTGGATGATTGGCATTTTGTCAGAGGATTCCAAAATTCCCATGGTTTCCTCGCTGCCAGAATTCCTGAAAGAGGAATGACAGGATCAAAGAATCCTTAAAGTTGGAAAAGAACTCCAAGGTCCTCAAATCCAACCTTGGACTGAAGGACTTGGACCAAACAACCTGGAGGACTGAGCTGAATCCCGGTGATGCATAATGTTAATTTAGAGGAATGTCTGGAGATATTTCCATGAAATTTTAATATTGTGAGCTTAATATCTCGTCTGAGGCGTGGGATGTGGAATATTTAGCAGGGAAGTCAATATTCCCATGGGCTGGGAATAAATGAGGGAACATCCCTGGGTTGGGTGACACCTGCTCAATTCACCTGGGGCTGCTGGAAAGGGCTTATAGAGAAAAATCTGCCACAGGGAAGGAAATTATAAAATATAAATGGAGCTGAGAGCTTCCCAGAGCAGCTGTGGCTGCCCCTGGATCCCTGGAATGTCCAAGGCCAGCTTGGACATTGGGCTTGGAGCAGCCTGGTACAGTGGGAGGTGTCCCTGCCCATGGCAGGGGTGGGATGGGATCATCCTTGAGGTATTTTCCATCCCAAACCACGGTTCCATGATGTCCCCATTGCTCAGCCCCTGTTCCTGAAGGTTTGTGGAATATGAATCCATAGGGTGCTGGACCAGTCCATGCTGTCCCTCCTTTGGGCTTCCTGCAAATAATTTCATTATAAAGCACCAAAATCCACAATGGTTTTATTTGGGTGCTGCTCAGGACACTGGAGATCCAAAGGTGCCTCCATCCCTCCGGATGAAGGGATCAAAGGGTGGGAGGCTGTCCTAATCATGGAATTCTGGGATGGTTTGGGTGGAATGGACCCAATCCCATCCCATTCCAGACCCTTCCATGGCAGGGACACCTCCCACTGTCCCCAGTGTCCAACCTGGCCTTGGGCACTGCCAGGGATCCAGGAGCAGCCACAGCTGCTCTGGGAATTCCATCCCAGCTCCTCCCCACCCTCCCAGCCAAGAATTCCTCCCCAGTATTCCACCCAAATCCACCCTCTTCCACCTTACACCATTTATCCCTCCCCTCCTCCTTTTGGGAACAACGAGCTGGAACTGAGACCTCCTGAACTCAGGATTTGTGTCCTGGGCCCTGTTCCTCTCCCATGGTTTGGAAGAAGAACCCACAGAGCAGCACCCACCACGAAATTCCCATCAAATCCAAGCCCTGGATCACAGCCTGAGGCTGCTCTCTAGAATTTTTAAATGGCTCCTACCTTCAATTTTCACTTCCAAAAAAAAAAAAAAAATCCAGATAAAAAGGAGGACAAACATATCCTGCATAAATCCTCTCCATATGTGGTCCCGTGGATAATTTTAGATTATTTTGTGCAGGGAAAATGGCTGGAGCAGGAAATAAATTAAATGAAAGCCCTCTTCTGTCTCCCAAATGAGCCATCAGTGGTTTGGATGTGTCTCTATTCCAAGTGAAAATGCCTGCTGGAAGTGAGTGTTTAGGTAAAAGCCTTGCAGGAGAAAATTCCTGCTGGGAAGGAGCTGCTGCTCCTCTGGAGGTTTTTAGGGCAATGTCTCTGCTGGTAATCATGCACAAAGCTTTGCCATCCGTGATCCCTGCTGGACTTTCTGGGGATTTTCAGGGGGAATTTTCTAGGGAGAGCACTGTGGAGACATCCCCAGTGCATTTCCAGGCTGCTGGAAGTGGGACACTGGGGAAAAAAAATGGGATAAATGTTACTAGAGAGATCCCCTGCCATGCTGCAGTGACAGCTGTGCCACTGGAATGTTGCAGGGGATACTGGGGGAAATTCCCAGGTAATTGGTTAAATCCAAACCCTCAGTGCCATGGAAATGTTGCACAAAAGTTTCTCCTGAGATGGAATGTCTCACCTGGAATGTCCTTTACAGGTGTCCCAAAAAAAACCAAAAAACAAACAAACAAAAAAAAAGGACATGGAATTGTTGGAGCAAGCCCAGAGGAGGTCATGGAGGTGATAAAGAGACTGGAGAACTTTCCCTGTGGAAAAAAGCTGGGAGAGCTGGGATTGTTCTGCCTGGAGAGGAGAAGGTTGTGTGGAGACCTCACAGCACATCCCAGTATCCAAAGGAGCTCCAGGGAACTGGAGAGAGACCATTCCAGCAGGAACTGAAGTGACAGCACGAGGGGGAATGGGATCAAACTGACACTGATCCCTGGAATTCCATGTCCCTGCATCCCAGCCCCTGTGGTGCCCAGGGAGCAGCTCTGAGCTCACAGTCAGGGTCACTCAGCTCTGCACACAGCAGGGACACAAAACAAATCCTTGTCCTGCTGCACTCCACGGACAACTGGGACAAGTTTCCAGCCCCAAAGCACAAACAAGGGGGGGCTGAGGAGAGAAAACAAGAAGGGTGGGACTGCATCCCCTGGAGCTGGGATTGGACAATTCAACCCCAAGGTGCAAATGGAGCCAAACTTAGAAAAGTGTCAGACCTGGTGACTGTTTGTGCATTTTGTGTCCATTTTGTGTCCATTTTGTGCCCATTTTGTGTCCATTTTGTGTCCATTCTGTGTCCATTTTGTGCCCATTTTGTGACCATTTTGTGACAATTTTGTGACCATTCTGTGTCCATTTTCTGCCCATTTTGGGTTTATCCCTGCCCAGGCTCTTGTCCTGCCCAAGGTGTGTCCTTAAAGGCCTTTTAATAAATCCCTGCTTTATTCTCCAGCTCTGCCCAGTCTGTTCCACCTCAGCCTTCCCAAAGCATCAGCTTAGGGGAAATTTATGTTGGATATTGGGAAGGAATTCCTGGCTGGGAGGGTGGGGAGGCCCTGGAATAGAATTCCCAGAGGAGCTGTGGCTGTCCCTGGCAGTGCCCAAGGCCAGGTTGGACCCTGGGGCTTGGAGCAGCCTGGAACAGTGGGAGGTGTCCCTGCCATGGCAGGAGCTGGGATGAGATGAGCTCTAAGATTCCTTCCCTCCCAAATCATTCTGGAATTCAAACTGACTCCTCATTTTGGTTCTTAAAAACCTCTGAGGAGCCAAACTCTGGTTTATTTGTCACCCTCCCAAGCCAAGAACTCACAGGGTTGTTGTAATACATGCATAAATTCCCACCCATCCCACAAAAAGGAATTGATCTTTGGTAAATTATCAACTAAAACCAGCTCCAGCCTGTTCCTCTCATTCCCTTTCCATGCCCATATTCCCTCCTCCCCTCCAGATCTTCTGCTTTTCTGGACATCTGCTGAAGGAAGGGAAAAAATAAAACAAAAACAACAACCAAAAACCCTGTCAGGTTATTAATTCACAAGCATCCTTCTCCTAAAAAGCAGGAGCAAAGTGAAGTTGAAACATATCCAGGCTGCTTTGGCACAGCTCCCGAGCTCTCATTCCACTTGGAGCTGATGATGGGATGGCACTTGGCTGGGATGAGAAATCAGTGCCAGGAGGGCTCTCACCTCCTCAGCCTCAGGCTCTCCACAGCCCATTCCCAGGGATTTGTGCAGCCTCTGGATCTGCTCTCCTGTTCTCCTGCTGGGAAATCTCCTGGTCTGGCTCCTTCTTCCATTATTTTAAGCAGTGCTGAATCCAGGGATAAACAGTGAGAGCTCACATTCCTGCAAAGCAGAATTTTAAAAAATGGATTTATTTGAATGATGACTGGTAATAAATATGATTAGAAGCAGCTCAGGAGAACTTAGAGCCCTTTCCAGAGCCTAAAGGGAGACAAGGAAGTCAAAAAGGGATTTTGGAAAAGGACATGGAGTGTCAGGACAAGGGGAAATGATTTAAAATGGATGGAGGGTCAGGGATATTGGGAAGGAATTCCTGGCTGGGAGGGTGGGGAGAGGCTGGGGTGGAATTCCCAGAGAAGCTGTGGCTGCCCCTGGATCCGTGGAAGTGTCCAAGGCCAGGCTGGACAGGGCTTGGAGCAACTTGAAGGTGTCCCTGCCATGACAGGGGGTGGGATGAGATGATTTTTAAGCTTCCTTCCAACCCAAACCATTCTGGAATTCTGGGATTTTAGAATTCCATGACCTTCTCCTGGTGCAACAGCAACATGCAAAGGATGTAAACCACAAGGGAAAAAAAAAAAAAACCTGATTCCGAACCCAGACATCAGCAATTTTCAAAACCATCTCCATAAAATCCCCACAAGTCAGGAATTGCATCAAGGAAAAGCAGCACTGGAGGTGTCTGAGGCTCAGGAATTCCTGCTATTCCTGAGGAACAAGGAGCTGTGATCCGACACAGGGCTACAGGAGGTGAGGATGCACCTTGCTCCCTCCTCTCCCTGAAATCATGGATAACCTCCAGAGGCTCATCCTGGGCACCTGTGCAAGTGCAGAAAGGCCAAAATCAAAATAAAACAAACAAAATCCTGCTTGGATTGGGAGCGTAAGGACATTCCCACCTTTCCTTTAAATGAGTTACAAGCATGGACTGAGCACCAAACTTGCTGCATTTGGCTCTTCATTATCCCAGAATAAAAAATATGCAAACCCAAAGCCAGAAGGAATAAATTCATCCCTCAGATTTATCCATTATTTCTCTGATTCCTCCATCTCCGAGCAGTCACCATCAGGGGCTGAGTGACATCCATCATAAAATCCAGCTGCAATCCCTAATATCCAACCAATTCCCTCTTCCATTGTAAATATAGAGCTTAGGATTCACTCTTTACCCCTGGCAGGGTTCCTGCAGATCCTGGAATCCTGGATTTGTCACCTCCCAGCTGATGACACACAACACTGAGAGTTTTGGTCCCGAGCCTGGACCTTCCCTTTTCTGGAGGTGTTATTTTGGGAAGGTAAATATTTAACATTCATTCCCTGCAGGAGAGGCTCTATTTATATCCCTGGACAAGGAGGAGGTCACTGCTCCTGCAGAATTGCCAAGCACTCTCAGGAGCTCTGCAGGAATCTTCCTCAAGCACTTCAGGCTCTGTTTACAGAGGGGGGGAAAAGAAATAATCTGGATTTCTATTCCAGAGTGGTGTTTTCAAGTGGCATTCAGGTTTTAAATGAAGTTGGCTCTGGAGCCTGCACAGCTTCCAAAACAACCACCTTTGTGGATTAGTGGTGGATTTCTGCCTGGGACCAGCCTGTTCCCAGCCCCACTAGGGTGTATCCAGCTCTGAGGGTATCCAGAAACCTCCCAGAAATGGCTTAGGAATAATTAGTGAGGTGTCTTGATCAGAGGTGTTTGGAAAAGCAGAAATGTTTTAATTACAGCAGACAATAACAAACAATAACAGAACAAAAGGGAGTAAAGAGGAATTTTTGCTTTGAGAGGAGAGCAAACAGCACAGAGAATATTCAGGAAAACAGGATGCCCCTGGATTCACCCCAAGCTGCTTCCTTGGATCCAGAGTGCCTGAAAAAACATGGATTTGGTCCTGAACTCGGCCTTATTCCCACCAAAGTCATTCCAACACCAAACTGCTGCTGTCCAGCCTTGGGAATAGGCACAGCAATCCTGGAAAAGCGTGGAGGGGGCTGAGCTGAGCAGCTCCATCCTTGTGTCCTGCCCATGGAAGCTGGGATATTCCCTGGAAGCTGGGAATGAGTCACTTCCCACTTCTCCTGCCCTAAAGGTGACCCAATTCTGCCTGAGCCCAGCCTGTTCCCAGCCCCACCAGGGTGTATCCAGCTCTGGGGGATCCAGAAACCTCCCAGAAATGGCTTAGGAATAATTAGTGAGCCTGATTGGAGGTGTTTGGAAAAGCAGAAATGTTTTAATTACAGCAGACAATAACAAACCCTACAGAACAAAAGACCCCAAGCCCTGCCCAGAGCAGGGAGGTCCCTGGCACTGCTCAGACACCCCCAGAGCCCCGGGAATCTCCGGGCTCTCTCGGAGCACTCCAGGATCCAGGAGGGGTTTTTGGCTGTGCCCAAGAGCAAACAGCCACATTCCTTGGGGAACAGCTCCAGGCTCCCACAGGTGCCTCTGGGCTGGCATTGAGGCAATTGAGAAAAGCATGGAAGTTTCTGGTTCTTCTTCCTTAAAAATCCAGGGGTGAGGCTCAAACTCTTTTCCCGGTATGGGAACATCTGTTCAATTTTGGGGTGCACTGTGACAGATGTGAGAAGGATCTTGGGATGGTTTGGGCTGGAAGGGGCTTAAATCCCATCCACTTCCATTCAGGGACATCTCCCAGTGTCCCAGGTGGCTCCAAGCCTGGCCTTGGACACTCCCAGGGATCCAGGGGCACCCACAGCTTCCCAGTTCTGTTGGATGTTCTTTGGGATATCCACAACAAATGAGAACCCAGATATTTCTACTGAAGCCCCCAGCCCACATTCCCAACTGGACTGACCTGCCCCAACCCTCTGGATGTCAAATTCCAACCAGGAGCACTTCCAGACCATCATTCCTGATCCCTTCTTCCATCATGGACCTTCTCAGACCTGTGGATGCCTCTTCCCTGGGGAATGACATTAAAAATATCCAAGGATGTGACCCTGTGGCATCTCATGACAAGAAATACGGGGCTGGAGCACATCCAGGGAAGGGTCTGGAGCACCAGGAGAGGCTGAGGGAGCTGGGAAAGGGGCTCAGCCTGGAGCAAAGGAGGCTCAGGGGGGACCAATTAATTAATTAACTTTGTTGATAAGTTCCCTTTAATGGCATTTTAGCTCCCTTTAAAGGAAGGCACAGAAATGGGGGGGGGGGGGGGGGGGGGACTA
>WEIU01014527.1:5392-72953 GCA_013389925.1 Aegithalos caudatus
AAAAAAAAAAAGTAAAAATCAGGCGAGTTCGGGAGGTGGTTGGGGTGTGGGAGGGGTGAAGCACAGGTTTGCTTTGGGAAGTGGACACCTGGACGGGAGACACCGGCAGAGAAGAGCTTGAGGCAGCGCGAGGAGCTGCTCCCCTGAGTGTCCCGGCCGTGCTGGTGTCTGTCACCCCCTCCCTCAGTGCTGCCATCAGCCGTGAGCAGCCAAGGGGGGAGAGGGCCCTTCCTGCTCTGGAGGTGTCACTGTCACAAGGAGGTCACTTCAGTGCTCCAGAGATGGGGCAGGAGGCAGAGATGCTGCCAGTCCCTGCCCCCAGCAGCAGCTCTTGGCTCTGTGCTTTGCTCAAAGCCTTCCCAGGAGCAGGGCTGGGACATTTCATCTCTGCCAGGCGCTGGCAGATTTCAGGGGCTCAGGAATCATGGCATGGATTGGAGCTCATCCCAGTCCAGTCCTGCCATGGCAGGGACATTTCCACTCTCCCAGGCTGCTCCCAGCCCCATCCAGCCTGGCCTTGGACACTGCCAGGGATCCAGGGGCAGCCACAGCTGTTCTGGGGACCCTGTGCCAGGGCCTGCCCACCCTCACAGCCAGGAATTTCTTCCCAGTATCCAACCTAACCCTGTCCTCTGTCAATTTAAGGGCATTCTCCCTTTGTCCTGTCCCTCTATCCCTTTATTAGCAGTTCCTCTCCAGGTCTCTCCAGTGCAAACCACTGTAACAGCACCATCCCTCAAGCAACCCTGACCCTTCCCAAGGATCAGCTTTTCCCAAGGCCACCACAGCCAGAAGCTCCCCTTTCCACTGTGATGGAAACAAAGGCACTGACCTTCCCAGCTCCCTGCACAGGTATTTTCCCAGTGGGAAAACCCTCTCCACATCCAGCCAGGTGCTGCAGACCTCAGCTGAGGTGCAAACACAGCTTTTCCCCACACTTCCAGGCAGAGAAAAGGGATCAGAGGGTGCCAGGGAGATGACAAGGGCTGCCTCTCCCTGTCCTTGTCCCCAGCCCCAGGTGCCTTTCCCACAGAACGATGCACCAGTCCTGGGTAGGTATTTCAAACATCCAGCTGCAAAGCTGAAAGGAAATACAGAGATGTTCCCAGGAGTGCTGAGGTGGCTGCTGTGCCACTCCTGCTGGAACATTAATATTTGCCAAAAATAATTTGTCTTTAATCAGACACAGCCATATATTTAGTTTTATGTCCGTTCTGGATCAGCCTTTATTACCTTGGGCCACTTCAGCTGCTCAATGCTCTGCCAGGGCTCAGCATCCAGGAGGACACAGGAGCTGGAGCAGGTGGCACCCAGGGAAATGTCCCCAGGGCCCCTGTGTGCAGGGTGAGCCCCAAAAGCAAAGTTCTGCTAGGGAAAAACAACAGAAAGGTGTGCATTTCTGTGAGGTGGCACAAGGCTTGGCAGTGGATCAGGTGGAGTGAGTATTGAATTCATTTCTGATCTGGAACAAACCTGTTACCTTTTCCTCCTGGCCCCACCCAGAAGTTACACGTTCCGAGATGCAGGGCACATTCCCGGGCGATGACAAGCCCGTTCCTGCCCTGCTTTGCACTTCCAGCCCAATTCCAATTAACGAGGTCTCACCCTGCCCACACCTCCCCCGCCTGCAGAGCTCTCTCAGCCCCTCTTCCCAAACACGGGGTGCCCAAATCCCAAAGGATGGGCTGGAGGAGGAAAATCCAGCCCCCAAAGCCCCAGTGCCAACCCCCTGGCTCCACTGCCCAGGCTTCCTCCCAGAAGAGGCTCCAGAACTGAGCCAAGCACCTTTAATTCCTCCAAGGGAGGAGCAGCCCTGCTCCAGCCCTGGGACCTTGCCCTGGGGGTCTCCTGCTCCAAATCCCATTTCCAGAGCAGAGCTATGGAAGGAGGGCTCCAGCTGAGCAGGTTGCTGTGGTCCTGTCTGAGCCCCTGCAGCCCTGAGCTCTGCAGCACACACAGGCACAGGAGCAGTGATTTTGGGCAGGCAGAGCTGCCTGGGGTGGTGTGGGGAGCCCAAACCCTGCCCTGCCCAGAGGAGAGCTGAGCTGCTCCCTGAGGGAAGAGCTCACCACCACTCCAAACACAACATCTGCCAATAAATCCCAGGGCAACACCTCAGACCTGGCTGGAGATGGTCCCAGATGTTCATCAGTGATTTTAGAGCTGTGGAGATTCCCACCAAAACCACCCAGAGGTGTCCAGGAGCCCCTTCCAGCCCCCAAGGCCAGCCTTGTGCATCCCTCACCCCAAAACACGTGCACATCCAGAACCTGCATCACTCAGGGCTTCTCCTCCCACCCAGTTCATCCCACAGACACTCAGAGAGTCCATTTGAAGTCAAAGACCACCAGAAGTGGGGAATTCTACAGCAAAGCTCAGAGCTTGCATGAACAAGGCCAGGTTGGATGGGCTTGGAGCAACCTGCCCTCATCCCTTGCCCACCACAGGCATTGGGATGGGATGAGCTTCAAGATCCCTCCCAGCACAAACCATTTAATGATTTTAAGATCCAGGCTCCCCTTGGTTGGATCCTTCCCCCAAAGCCACAGCTGAATGTACAGGGTGGTCACAACCACCAAACAAAACTCGGAATATTCACGACCAAGGCTCCCACCCAGGAAGGGATTGTTGAATACATTCACATAATTAATACATATGAGAACATTGCAATTCCCCTCTTTGCTGGTCCACAAACAGAAAGAAGCTAAATTCATTAGGTTAATATTTGTTGAGACTTATTAGTTTAGCTCTAATTTCATGATCAGATGGCATTTTTTGGGAGTTGAAAAGGAAGCTCTAAAGATTCATTGGCTCTAAGTCATGGTATTAAAGAGCAAGGAGTTTTAAAATTTTCAGGGAAAGCCTGTGCCCAGTTGCTGGTTTGCTTCTAACACCAGCTGGGGAATCAGGCACTTGTGTTCCCCACCCAGCCTCAGCCCAGGGCCCAGGCTGGTTGATATTAAAGCAAATAAACAGCTTCTCCAAGCTTCCCAAAACGGGGCAGCTCTGACAGTGCCACATCCATGAGACCTCAGAAGAAGGGGCAGATGCCTCTGAGTCACATCCTGACCGAGCTGGGTGACACAGCCGGGCTGGCTGGGGTGTCCCCATCAGCACCCGGTGACCCCGAACCCTCTGTGCCCTTGCCCCGAGATGGGGCTGCCCTGCCCCGGTCCCCTGGAGCCCTCCCTGCCCCCGGGAAGGCAGAGCTGAGCTCTGGGCACGGCAGGACACAAAGCACGGCTGAGTTCCTCCAGCCCCCGGAGCCGGGAGGATGGATTTCATCCCAAGGAAGGCTTTGTACAGCAAAAACCGGCTTCACTGTGTGCTCCAGGGAGCTGGAAAAAGCAAGGAATGCTCAGGGGATTGATGTTCAGCAAAATTCCTGCCCCCAAGCAGCTCTGGATGCTGGAGAATTTCCCAGGCCGTGGTCTGGAGGTGGTGGGGAAAGCCTGGACACATCCCCCGAGGCAGTGGGGAAGGGCGCTCCCCTTGGAGTGACACCGTGCTGCATTCCCCGCACCAGAGGGAAACTTTCAGGGAGGCAGAATTAATTCTGAAGTGTCATCATCTCAATTAAAGCACGGGAAAAGCCAAGGCTCTCAGCCAGAGGAAGCCGCGGCAGAGTTTTGGTGGCTTTGCCCCAACTGGGGACAACCCCAAGCTCAGGTGACACCGCCGAGCTCCGGGTGCCAGCTCCATCCCCGGGGCTCAGAGGCACCGTCCTCCTCCCGTGGCGGGTTTGCCGTGGCCAGGAGCTCCCTCTTGTCCCGGCTGGAAGGGTGAGCAGCCCGGCGGGGCGGGATCCATCCCCGGGGTGACCCTGGGCCCGCTCCCCGAGCTGGCAGCTGCCGGGTGGGTGACCCCCGCGGGTCCCCGCGCTGACAAAAGGCCTATCTTCTCTCCGCCTAAATGATTTAAATTCTAATCAAACATCATTTATAGCACATCTCGGAGCCGTCTCCCGGGAGCTGGTCCCACGTGAGCCGTTGCCAGGGCAACCGGGGGGTCTCATTTCAGAAATGTCAGATTGCATTATTGTCTTCACACTTCTCTGATAACCCGGTGTCTCTCCCTCTCCTGCCAGCGCCCCCCCTTCCCGGCAGACAGCCCCCACCCTCCTCCCTGCCCCGCTCCCCCGAGGAAATCACCGGCTCCGTTTCATTCCCTGCCCTGCCGGCACCACCCTCCCGAGGCTCGGTGTGCCGGTGTTTGGGATGGGAGGGGAAGGCAGGGCTGGCTCTGTGCTGGGATGGAGGTGATGCTCCCGTCACCCCCCCTGCATTCCCTGCCGTGCAGGGGGTGGAGCTGCGCGGGGCTCATTGCTGGCTCCCAAAAAATGAAGGGTGGACAGAGCTCAGAGCACGATTTGGGTCTGTCCAGGTGAGCTCCACTCTCCTGCAGCTTCCACGGGGCATCTCCCAGCACATCCAAAGCGGGTGTCCTGCAGGATCCAGCCCTGAGGGGACAGTGTAGTTCCCCCTGCCAGGCTTCCCCTCTGCCCCATGGCAGGATGAGCACCAGGGCCCAGCCAGGAGGGATTGATCCCACAGACACTTTCTGGAGCACGGCTGCTCCTCTGCTCCATGGTTTTCCCTTCCCCCTTCCAGGGGGAGGTGTCCCTGCCCATGGCAGAGAGGTGGAACCACCTGAAGGTCCCCTCCAACCCCAACAAACTCCAGCTTCTCCTCATTCTCACATCTCCTGGAGCCACCACCAGCTCACTGCAGCCAGCTCAGCTGCCCTGGCCCCCTCCATGGCCCCAGGACTCCTCCCAAAGTCCTGCTCCCAGGTCCCAAAGGCCAGCCTGGAGCAGTGACACTACAGTTGAACCCTCAGAGAGGCCTTGCCCATCTCTCCCCTGAGATGTCAAACCCAGCAGAGCCAGGTCTGGCACAGCCATGGTTCTCACACTGCTGGGAATAAAACAGTCCTGGCCAGGAACCAGTGGCCCCAGGGAAAAGCTGAGGTGTTTTTGTGATTATTCTGCCACAGCTCAGGGGAGCTGGGTGCACAAACTGTGCCTGCTGCTGAGTTCCAGGGGGTTCCCTGCAGGAGCTGTCCCTGCTCGTCTCCCACACCATCTCAACAGCCCCAGTTTCCCTGTTTTTAACCCTGTGTCCTGCTGGAAGGTGACAGGGCAGTGCTGGTGTCATGCCCACAGTCCCCAGGCACTGTCAGGAGCCCACACGAGCTGTCCCCCATCCCTCCATCCATCCATCTGCCTGATAAACCCCTAATGAACCTCCCAACTCTGCCTCTTCCCAAAGAACAAACCAGCCCCGGCCCAGGCGGTTAATATTTAACTGAATAAGGGCCATAAATATGGAAAATGGGACTTTTAATTAAATAAGCAGCTTTTAAAAGGGCCCTTGGGCCGAAGAGGCTTTTGTTTAAATATGATTGATTTGACACGTCCTTTCCCTCCCGCTCTCTCCCTCTCCTGCTCGGTGCAGGGATGGGAAGCAGGCTGCAGCAACTCCTGCTGCAGGACCCTCTGCCTGTCTGAGCCCCAAAAACCTGCCCACAGCCTGGGGCACCCAGCTCTGGGTGTGGGAGCCCTGGAACAGGCACCCAAGTGAGGACAGGGCGCTGCAGCTGATCTGTTTTTAAGCTCTGAATGCAGCAGAGGGTTTTCCCTGGCTGCTGAGCCACCCTGGCCACCCCAGCTGCTGAAACCAGGGACACTGGGGACACCTTGCAGCCCCCCGGGCAGGATCTGGCCCCACATCACATAACCCTGGGATTTTCCCCACAGAGGACGTGGTGGGTCCCTTACAGAGCTGGTGGAAGGGAAACTGAGGCAGGCAGCAGATGGGCAGCACAGCCAGGGGAAGGGAATTTTCCCAGTGCTTTGGGGCTGGATTCAGCCCCCCAAAACTTCCTCACACACACACACACACACACAGACTGTGGGAGCAAACAGGGAGTAAAACCAGGCCTTAATAACTTTGCTGTTCCCTGACCTTTGGGCACTGCCTGCAGCAGCAAGCAGCACTAATTACTCCTTCCTCACCCAGGAATGATGGGAGCAGGGGCTCCATGGAGTGCCAGGGGCTCTGGATGTTCCCAGCCCTGGGGGAAGCCCTGGGGAGGTGTTGGGGTGTGGGTGGCCCTGTGCAGAGCAGCAGTGTCCCCCAGAAAAGTTTAATCTCCATTTAAACAAACCAAAGCTCTGTGTTAGTCCCTGTGTGAACCTGAAGACAGCAGGAACTTTGCAGATGTGGGATTCAAATACTGACTTATTCAAATTTCCTGAATAGAAAGGGAATATCATGCACAACCCAAATGTTAAATGAGGAATTAAAAAAATAAAAAGGAGATAAAAGTTGCTGTTGTGAAGAAGAAAGATCAAGAAGGGGTGGAAAGGGACAGAGCAAAAAGGCAAAAAAATTAATGGAAGGTAAGTTTGAAAAGCAGAGAGTTTTGTTTTTGATAATAGGGTAAGTATTGCCTTTAAAGGAACTGAGAGTTCTTTAACACCTTGAGGGATTAACCCCCACAAATGATTTTTTTAAGAAAGAATTTCTAATAGTGCAGGCAGTGCCCTGGGCTCATGGACCCACCATGGAGCAGAGTCAGGCAAGAAACGGGTGGGGTGAAGTCATGGGAGCCTGAGGGTCAGGAATCCTTGGGCAAAGCTGGAAAAGGAGCATGGGATGGAGCAGAGCTGCACCCCCAGGGGCAGGGGAGGATGCAGTGCCCATCCCTGGCTGCGCTGGGGCACGGAGGAGCTGGAAAAGGGCACGAAGGGCACAAAGAGTGTCCCCAGCACTGAATGGCCTGGGCTGGGGCACAGGGGCAGACCAAGAGCAGAGGCAGCCCAGGGAGGGTCGCTCTCAGCTGGTTCCTGCCGTGTTTTCCAGCCGTGCTTGTCCCAGTCCATCCCCCCGGGTGGCACAGCCCCGGGCTGCCTCGGCTCAGGCAGTTCCAGCTGAGGACACACAGTGAATTGTCTCCACAAGCAGAGTGTTCCCTGGGCCCAGACCTATGGCCTTGGTGGGATTTCAGGAGTGAAGGTGTGAAAATGGGCAGAAAAAACAGGGAAAATTTGGAAAAGAGTAGGTGAGGATTCCCATTGCTTCTGGGTATCCTTGGGTGTGAAAATGCCTGGCACAAGGTGCCCAGAGCCAGACTGTGCTGTGCTGCTGAGGGCCCTTGTCCCATTTTTTTTAAAGAGAAATCCCCTCAGGACTCAGTGCCTGGGGCTTCTCCCTGGCTCTGAGCATCCTGGCTGGTGGCAGAGCTCAGGAACATATCCAGAGCCTGCTCAGGGCTGGGGTCCATCAGTGCTGGCACAGGGAGAGCTGCTGGCACTGCTGGATACTCCCAGGCACCCTGGGGTGGCTCCAATCCTCCAAACCCATCACTAAAGTTTGTGTTTCCTCTCTAAAGGAGCTGAGGCACCACCTGGATGAGCTCCCCCCTCCCAGGGCTCCTCTCCCTCAAGTCCCCTCTGGCACCCCCAGTTTTGGGTGCCCATTCCAAGGCACTGCAGTATCCTTATTTCTCTCCCTCTGAAATTTGGGCACATCTCAGCCCTGGTGTGCAGCTTCTGAGCAGTGAAACATCCCTGGATCCTGGTGCTCCCTTCATCCCTGGATTCTGCTGTTCCTTTCATCCCTAGATCCTGGTGTTCCCTTCATCCCTGGATCCTGGTGTAACCCCACCTTCTCCCAGCCCTTCCCTCTGGGTGCCAGCACTGTTGGGAGCACAAGGGACGTTTTTTGGAAGGGGCAGCTCAGGAGATGGAGCCAGGGGACAAAGTTGGGCAGGGGTTTCTCAGCTCTGCTCACCTCCTGCTGGTGCCACCTGAGGTTTGAAGGTTTCCAATGCCTGAACAGATGTTTTGAAAAGCAAATTTTAAACCTATCCAGTTAGAGATGGGAGAAACCCTTGGCCCGTGTGTTGGGGTGTCCTGGATGTCCCTGAGCTGCTGAGCTGGTCACATGTGGTTCCTGCTGTGGCATGTCAGTGTGACATGGGGAGCTTGGCCCTCAGCAGCACCAGGGCATTGCTCTGAGTCTCCCTGACCTCCAGGGATGCTGAGGGCTCCTAAAATCTCCCACCCCAGGGCCTGAGCCAGCCCATCTGCAGTGCTCAGCCCTGATGGAATCAGTGGCATTTCCATGGATTCAGGCTGGAATTAACCTCAGTGAGAAAACCAATCTGGCCAGAGGCACCTCCAGGGGCTGTGATGCCAGCAGCAGATCCCCACACCGGGCTGCTCCTGGGGGCTGGAGGCAAAAGGCAGAGCTCCTCCTGGCACTGCAGAGATAGAGATTTCCCTTTTTTTTTTTTTTTTTTTTTTAAAGAAAAAAAAAAAGGTGGGGGGGTAAGAAAAGGCCCCGTGTTTGCAGCCAACACGTGTAATCTGTTGCAGCCCTTGTCAGACAAAACAGTTTTGCCGTAAGACAGCGATTCCCAGAGGGGAAAGGGGCGAAGTGAAAATACTTTATCAGCTGCCTACATATGTAAAGCAGTACCCTGGTTGAAAAGCAAAGCCTCTTTCCCTTTGAAAGCTGGGAAGGGAGAGATGGGAGGCAAGAGCCTGGGAGCAGGGACAGGAATGACACAGGCACAAAGCCCGGCAGAGCAAACCCCAGGCCTCCCTCCCAAAGTGCTCTTATCTCCCTATCGGCCCCAAGAAACTACCTGGGTGTGGAGGAGAAACAAAGCCAAACAAAACACAGTTTGGGAAATTAAAAATGCGGTTTTTAATGTACAGAATGTGGTTTTTAATGTACAGGAATTATTTAATTCAGACATTAAGGGGCAGGTTCTGTCAGAGGCCCCAGGTCGGCGGGGAGGTGTCCATTGCTCCAGGTTCCTCTTCCTTCAGGTTGGGCTGAGATGAAGGGAATCACTCCCAGCCTGGATTTAAGAAGTGATGCTCAGGAGCTGCCAGCAGACAAGGGTTTTCCTTCCCCTCTGAATTTAAAGTCTGTTTCAAAGGCTGGGAATTCCAGGACCTGGACACTATAAGGCATAAATCAGCCTTTGGGTTCACAGGATGAGTGGATTCTACTGGCAACAAGTGGGCTGGCTCCTCTTGGAGGCCTCTCCTGCTCCATCCATCAGCCAGAGACCTGAAAAAGTGTGGAAAAAAATATTAATTCCATGTAGCAACTCCCTCAGTGACCCAGCGAGGGGACAGGAGCTGGGCTGGGAAGGAGAGCCCAGGAGGGGCTGAGATCCTGGGGCACTTCCATGGATATGGAAGCACAGAGGCAGCAGGGAGATAAGGAATGGGCTGGGGGGAGGAAGGGGAGCAAAGGAAGGAGGGGAGCAGGAGAAGGGAGGGCAGGGAAGGGGCGGGGGGAGAGGGAAGGAGCCCGCGTGCCCATCTGGGCCGTGCATCACATTGAAATTGTCCCGCATTAAAAATTCACCAGCCAGTGAATTTTCAAGGGATTTGTAGTAATTAGATGACAAAATGCTGGCAAATCTCAGGCTTGCCAAAGATGTTACTCAGGGGTCAAAGACTCGACACTTTTGGCTGGGTAATTTGTAAGTGTCAATCACACTCAGCCATCAGAGGGAAAGGAGAGATCCAAGGGCTGAATCCTAACGAAGTGCAAGGCTCCTGCCTGCTGAGGCCCCTCCTGCTGCCACCCAGGCCTGCAGAGCCCCAGCTGAAACACACCCAGCTCACTTGGGTTCTCATTTTTGAAATTAAAATAAGGAACTTCTCATGTTTGGTTTTTCAGCAGTGCCCTGCTCTGCAGCTCCTGGGGTGTTGTGCCTGTCCTGGTTATCCTGCTGGGAGCAGAGGGGGCTGGGACCCCCGGGCTGCTGCCTCTGCAGCCCTGCACCAGTCTAACACCTGCTTGGAACTGCTCCTGGGACAGTCCATGCTGCTGCTTCCTGGGCTGAGAATGGAATTGAAGCAGCTGCTGCCTGCAATCTGCCTGTTCCTGTTCCCCAGTGGGGGTCACGGAGACTTTGGGGCCACCAGAGCAGTCCCATGGGTTGTCTCTGCCTGTGCTGGCTCTGCTGAGAGACCCAGGTTAATTCAGATCCAGCCCTGGTCCTGCCTCAGGATGAGCCCATGGCAGCAGCTCATCCCACACACCCACCCAGAGCCTGCAGGAGAAAAGAAATTTAAAAGTTTTCTATGTCATCAGCTTAAAAACCAGACCACAAATGCAACAATTAATGCTTTGCCCAGAACACCAGGAGACATCCCTGTCCCAGCCAGGTGTGAAGCTGCAGTGTGGGCTCAGCCTTGCTGAGCCTGAGGTTAAGCCTGGGCTTTGCTGCCAGGTTTTGGGAGCAGGGGATGGCTCTGATGCCTGCCCAGCCCCAGATCCCTCCTGGAGAGATTTTTGCCCTTTGTGGTCTGGTTTCTAAGATGATGAAGCAGAAAAGCCCTGTATTTCTCAGCCCTACCAGGACCAGGGGGATGGCTGCTAACAGGGACTACACTGACCTCCAAAAAGATTTGGGATCAGCAGCAGCCTGCTTTTCCCTCCATCTCTCATGGCTTACAAAGCTGTCCCTGTTACCCCTGCTAAACCCCACCTCCAGTTTTGGGCTGTGGGTGTGATTGAGGCTGTCAGGGAGGGATGGGGAGGTTCTGGCTGTCAGCTCTGAGGTGCTGAGGCACCAAGCAGCACCCATCACACCCCAAGGAAAAGCACTGCACACCCCAAACCCCTTCCACTTCAAGTCACAAAGGAAAGGAAGCTGAGGGAGCTTTGTTTGCTCCATCCCTCCCTGCATGCTGAATTTCCTGAGTGTTTTTAATGCAGTGGTGTGGGCAGGGGAGAGATGGGGAAAGGGAAGGAAAGGGAAGGAAAGGGAAGGAAAGGGCAGGAGGGGAATCACCTCTGGAATCACAGAGCTGCTGTGTTTAGCTGAACACAGGGCCATTCCCTGCTGCAGGACTGGCAGAGCTGGGAAAGGAGGCAAGCAGCAGCATGATGCTCCCCTGCACTGTGCTGGAGCTGAGAGGACTGGGAATGTGGCTGGAGGTTCCTCCTCAATTTCAAAAGTCATTTAGCAGCTGCAAAACACCTTGCAGGGGCAGCCTTCCCCTAGCTCCTCACCAGCTGCACTTCCAGCTCCTACTCCAGGTATTTAAAGAGCTCAAATCATGGGCTGAGGTCTGCAGGGGGTCTGGGCTGAGGGGTTTTTCCATGGTTTTATCTTCACTTGATCTAACAGTGCCCTCAGATGCTGCTGGAAGAATATTTGCTGGGAGGCAGCAGGAAGGACTCTGCCTGTCACTGCCCTGCCCAGTGCTGGGCACTGGGGAGCCATTCCCTGCTCCCAGGGGGTGTCCATGGGATACTCCCTCCCTGTCAGAGCCTGCTGCTGGCAGATGAAGACCCCCAGCCCCACCCCACTGCACCTGAACACACCCCTACCACTGCCCCCCTCGCTCCTGCAGGAGAAAATTAACTATAAAATGCCAAATTTTAGTTGAGGGAACACAAAGAAAACCTTCTTCCCCCCAGATCAGCTCTCCTGACCACACACCACAGCCCTTATTGCCCTCCCACTCTGTGCCAGCAGCTTTGCTAAACCCTGAACTGGGGGTGATGTCACATGTGGGGACACAGTGACGCTGGCTCTGCACCCCCCTGGTCCATCCCCAGCAGCCCACCACGGTCCTGGGGCTGGAACAGAGACACAAACCTAATTACATGGCACTAATTATGGCCTATGGAATGCAGGTACTGTGCTCCTGGAGCTCCCAGGGGAGGGGAGACACTCCCTTCTCCAGGATCCTTCCCTCCTCCCTGCTCCTGTGCTGGCATCACTTTCCCTTTGTCACCGATTCAGGTCACACCTGCACACCCCTGTGCTCTGCCTCCCTTCCCAGCTCCAGTTTGGGGTGAAAGCCTCCCTGATTAGCCAATTTGGATCCCTATTTACTGTGAATTACTCAGCCTGATTATTATTCATGGCTGGGATCTCAGGCCCGGCCATGCGGTTTCTCTTCCTCTCCAGTGCATATATTTAGGGAAAACAGGAGGCACAGTGCCTCAGCCAGGGAAGCTGCACGCTGCCTCCTCCTCCTCCTGCTGCTGCATTTCCTGCTGAGGAAGGTGCTGCTGGATGCTGGAATGTGCTGCACAACACTGGTTGTGCTGTGACCCACACAGGGTAAAGTCTGGATGTGCTGGAACCTTGCTCCCTTCCAGCTCCCTTCTCCTGGGATTCTGGGATTAAGGAGAAGCTCCCCAAATCTCCCAGCCAGCACCCCAAGTCAACTCTCTCAACCTGCACTTGCAAATTCTTCCTGAAGTCCAACCTGAACCTCCCTCTGGAGGTTCCAGAGCTCCAGGAGTCAGTAGCTGGGCTGGAAAGCAGCAGGCAGGACACAGGGCATTCCAGATCTTCCTGCAGCCCTGGCAAGAGGGTGGGGGAATGGCATTTATGGGGCTTGCACCCTTAGGTGCTTCCCAGACCTCATTCCATGAGAACACTTGGGAGGAAGACCAGGCGAGATGGCACTGAAAGGATGAGGAGAGCTGGAATTCCTGAATTTAGGCAGGAGCAGTGCAGTGGTGATGAAAAGAAAGCACCAAGGGCTCACAGATGCTGCCTGCCTGTCCCTGCCAGCTCTCCTGCCTTCTATGGGACAGAGAGGAAAACACAGATGGTGGCCAGGAGTTCTCCAAAGGGAATGGGTCACTCTGGGCACAGCAGAGGGGCTGAAGTGCCCAGCACAGCCAGGCTCCCTCTGTGCCTTGCCTTGCTTTGCCAGCTGTCCCCATAAGGAGATGAAAGCCCACACAGCCTCTGGCAACAGGCAGCAATGAGGGAGAGCTGCTTCTACATTAAAACCCCTTAACCCTCTCATTCAGTAAAAAAGCTGTATTTGAATAATATCCTAATCCAATTGCAGAGCTGGCCCTGGGGAGGGGGATCTGGAGTGTGCCTGGGGAGCAGCTGCAGCAGCTCCTGCTCCTGTCCAGGTCTCGCCCTGGATGAAGCTGTCACAGCCTGACACAAACCCAGTGGCCAAGGCAGTGGGCATCAACCCCCCAGGGAGCCTGCACCGTGTCCCAGCAGCCAGAAGTGAGTGCAAGCCACTCCTCTGAGCTCTCTGTGGGGACAGCAGGGGCTGAGACAGCCCAGAGAGCCCCAGGGCCCATCTGGGGTGGCTGTACCCCAGCTCCCCTCTGCAGAGCCAGGGCTGAGGGGTGACTCTGCCCTGGAGCTGCTCATCTTCTCTGCCACCAGCACAGCCTGGCCACAGCACCTGCACCCCAAAAAGGACACTCAGGTGAGCATCACACCCTCCCTGTGCCCAGCTCTGCCCAGGGTAGCTGAGGGGTGGCAGGAACACACGGTGACACCGACCCTGGGGTGTCAGGAGCCAGCAAAGTGAGGGGGACAGGGCTACAGCTCATCCCAGCCCAGCTACAACCATCAGTGTGCAATCACTGGGTACAGACAAAACCTTCCTGAGTAATGGAAAAGAAACTGTTCCCCCTCCCAAAGCAAACAGGAGCACTGCAGCAGCACTGCTGAGGTTAAGGACCAGGGGAGGCTGCTCCCTGCCTTAGCTCCCTGGACAGGTAAGAGAATTTGCATTATTTTATCATTAGGATTGCTTCAGATCTGGGGGAAAAAAGAAAACAGCCAGTGGGGAGTGCTGAATTTCTGCAGACTTACTTAAGTGATCATTTTAATTCCGGTGTGTGCTTGTTTTTAGAGAATTGCTGCTGTAATTTTAGGGGTGCGACGTGAGGGATTCTCAATACGTAACAAAGAAGTGGAGCAGGAATTAACTCCAACTGTTCTCCAGAGCTGTGATCAGCACTTCCATAATTAATGTCCAGGCACATAAATATCTGTGTACACATACACAGCCCCCCCACTCACATCAAACAGATTTCCTTGATACCAAATTGCCTGAAAAATTAACCAATGTCAAACTGCTCCACAAGATAAGTATCATTAAGGGAAAAAGAAAATCTTCATTATGTTTGAAGGTACAGGAAAAAAAAAAACCCTCATAAATGTTTTTCAGCCTGTTCCCAGCCTGGGAAATAACATGTTTTAAAACATATCAAAGGGTTAAATTAATTTTCATTAAAATTTAAATTTGAGAAGGCTCCCTCTCTTCTTTCCTCCCTCCTCCCCCTTTGAACGTTTGACTGGCAACCATTTCATATTTCAATCTCGGCAGAACAAATTGAATTAGATGTTGAAACCAAACTCTGCTCTGTTCTCTAAAGCCTACATGCTCTGCTTGTGCTAATCCTTTTCGTCGTCGCTGCAGACCTCTGAGACACTCAGCAAGAAACCTGCCCTGCCACAAAAGACAATGAAGGGAAAGAGGAAAAAAAAAAAAAACCAACAAAAAAAACCCCCCAGAAAACAACAACCCAGGAAAAAAAAAACCCCAGAGGAAAATCCAAGCCCAACCTGCAACGCTGCAGAGCTTTGCTGAAATGATGTGGTGGGTGATGCCCGTGCCTGGAGGGGACCCTGCCCTCTGTGCTGGACATGGGCTGGCCCTGCACAGCCAGGGTGCTCAAACATCCCTGCTCAACTGGAATTTCATTTATCTGAGGCTGAAGTGTCCCTGCAGTGATGCCCTGGTGCAGAGCTGGGCCAGTGGTGGGGCAGGTGGAGAAGGCAGAGAGGAACAGGGACAGGAATGACACTCATCAATGCCAAGCAAAAAAAGGGGAATAAAGCTTGTCACCAGTTCAGGTGACACTGCCACCCCCTCTGACAGCACTGCTTCCACACCTGTGCCTCAGTTTCCCCACCTGCTGCATGGCTGGTGCTGCTCCACAGGATGAGGGTTTTACACCACAGCCCTGAGGCATCCCAAAGGGGAATCCCTCAATTTTGGGTCCCTGTCCCTGTCCCTAGGGCTGAGAGCAGCACTGTGTGTCCTGTCCCTGTCCCTGTCCCTGTCCCTAGGGCTGGCTGCTGGCCCAGGTGTGCACAGCACACACACCTGGAGGCACCCCCAAATCACAGCTGCACAGATGTCACCCCAAAGCCCTGGCAGGCCCTGCAGTGGCCCTGCATGGGGCAGGCAGTGCTGGTTTAACCCAGCTCAGGTGATGTGAGCAGGGCTCCTGTCAGACTCCCAGGGTCTCCACTGTGGCCACAAACACACACAAAGGACACCCCCAGCCCATCTCATCTCTCTTGAACCCACACAGGGAGAGCTTGGGGGTGTCAAAAAGGTGAGAGGGGCTGCAGGACTGCAGGGTTTGCTCTCAGGGAGCCCTTTCATCCTGGCTTCCTCCTGCCATCCTGTATTTTCCAGCCTTGAGATGCTACCCCAAAATACACCAAGGAGGAGTGATGGCAGCCAGGACTCACAGACCTCGGGGTGTGGAGCTTTTGGAGGGAGAGAAGCCATGGAGGTTTTGGTGCTGGCAGGGAAAAGGCCTTTGCCAAACTATCTGTGACACGGTGGCAGCTGCAGCTTGGTGTCCAAACAGGGACTTTGATTTTTTGGCAGCCCATCTGTTCTCCCCAGCCACAGGGAGGGACAATTCACACCCTGGCAGTGATTCCTGCTGCAGCAGAAATTCTGCTGCCTTCCCCTGTGGGGCTGCCAACAGCCAGGGGAGCACACAGAACACACCCAGGGCATGAACTTACTTCAACAGGGGCACAAACCAAGCCCAAATCTGGGCTGTGACCCCTGGGAGCACAGACAGGAGTCTGTGGGGAGAGGCAAAAAATGGGATCCCTGCTTGGAGGCTGCTGAGCCTTTGGAATTCCACCTTCTCCTGCCCCTGGTGCTACCCACCCTGCAGCAAACCATGTCATTTAGGGCCAGCTGTGCCCACCCCAGCCCCAGTACCCACCTCACAGACCCAAACAGCTGTTAGATGTCCTCATTTTTGTTATTGTCCTCCTCTTCCAGGTGCTCCATGATTTCATTCAAAACCTCTGATCTTTTTTTCTTCTTCGGAGAGTCTGTCCAGGCCGGGTGGGAGCAAAGTGGGGAAGAAGAAAAGCAAAAATTACAATCTGGACCCTCACACCTGGGAGGGGCTGAGGGGGCTGGAAGTAGCAGGATACCCTTACAGGGGAAGGTATCATCTTCTCCTCCCCAGCCAGGTCCTGGCAGGAGCTGGGATTCCAGTACCTCCCACCCGTGCTTAGTTCACAGGCTGGGGAGCAAACACATCCAAACAGGTGATGGTGATGCCAACCCTTCCTGCTGACCCCAATCCATCGTGGAATTCACAATCTCCCTGTGGAAAAGTGGCTGCCAGCCTTAGCAGGGGTTCATCAGGGCTCTTGGCAGGACACAACCTCACTGAGACCACCCCAGCCCAGCAGCCCAGGGTGGGACCATGTCCCTGTGTGTCCCCCCTTCCCACAGCACAATGCTGTCCTGGCACTGCCCAGCTCCCGTGGGACTCAGCACCAAGCATCCTTCCCAAAGGATACAGGACAGGGGAGCCCTGGGGGGCTGCCAACACCTGAGGGAACACCCCAACCCCGCAGCAGCACCCAGCACTGAGGTGACAAAGCCATCTGGTCCCTGATCTGAGGCTGACAGCCTCCTTTCTGCTGGGCAGGCAGTGCCCTCCCTGCAGGAGCCGTGGCACAGCCCCCTCTCCCCCCCTGGCTCCCCAGCTCGCTCGCAGCACATGGAGAACAGCTGTTTAAATCCTGCTTTCAGACATCAAAAGCCTCGCTGGGTTTCTCAAACAAACAAACATACCATAGGACTAAAGAAAAGGTGTAAAATAAATAAATGGAACAAGCTGTGCATTTTCTTTTAGTATTACAGCTGCTGCGGGAGATAAACAACAAGTAAATGTCACAAAACATCAATACAGAAGAAATTAACCTGACAAAAGCTCACATCCCCCCCCTCCGCCTCCCCCCAACTCCCAACAATTTTGCATTTCTGGAGTTCCCATCTAATGATTTTATTTTTCAATTAATTCCTTGACAGAGAGCCAGAACCTGCCTCCCTTCTCCCTGGGGGCTGTGGGGAAGGGAGGGGGATGAGGGTGCTGAGGGACCCCACTGCCCTCCCAGCACCCACCCCTCGGAGCTCAGGGGAGCCCAGGGGCCACAGGTGCCACCCCAAGGCCCTCCAGCAGCTCTTCCCAGCTCAGTCACCCAAAGGCACATGGAATAACCCAGCCTGGAGGAGGGTGCCAGCTCAGCACTTCTCCCTCTCCTTCACTCTGCTCCCAGCTCTCCTGCTTTGGAATGCCATCAAGTGTGGTCTCATTTCCCAAATCCACCGTGGGAAGTGTGCCCTGTACCTGCCACCCCTTCCCAACCATGGAGATCCCACACTGCTGAGGCTGCCCAGCAGAGGAATGGCTGGATGTGGGATGTTGGGTGCACAGGGAGCATCCCTCAGCAGAGCAGGACCTGTGCCACGGCATGGGCGAGGGTCTGGCAGGGAAATTCTGCATCCCCAGATTCACCAGCTGGGCCACGGGGAACACCAGGAGCATTTCCCTCTTGTCTAACAAGGGGAAAATAAAAAACCCAGGAGGGAGGGGGAGCGAATTGCTTCGACTTCCTTCCGTTCTGCTGCTCCAAGCTGGTTAAGGTTTGCCCGCTAACGATCCCATTTGCTTCCTTTAAACAATGGGCAAAGCCGGCGGGGGTGGGCCGGGAGGGGGATTACCACGGGATTAGAACGTGGCAGGGTTGCGGATGCCACGCTAATCCTGCAGGGTTTTACTCTCCGGCTCCGGCATGTGTTTGCATTAGTTACAGATGCTCTCGGAAAAAAAAAAAAATTAAAAAGGAAAAAATGGAATAAGAAAGGACAAAGGAGAAGAAAAAGGGAGCCCAGCGGTTGGGAGGTGAGGGAAAAGGAAAAGCTGTCGGTCTGCAGCCAGAGAAGCAGCAAAGGTGATGGAGGCAGGAGCAAACTGGGAAAGGTGATGGCGGCAGGAAGACTTTCCCACCCTGCCGGGAGGATCAGGACCGTGCCTTCCCCGGCAGCTCCCGCTTCCAGCAACAACTGTAAATAAGCAGGGCCGAGCCACAGCAGGGCTCTGCTGCTTTACACCCACCCACAGCCGAACCCCCTCCTCACACACCGCCCTATCAAACCCCCCCTCCCTCAAGCCATTCCTTCCCCTCCCGGCGTGGCGAAATTCCCCATCTGTCAATTTAATTCTTTGATCGATGGGAAAGAGCAGGAAAAGCGGCCCGGCACAGCTGGCTTCCCAAGTTAGGCCTGGCAGGAGAGCGGCGGCCGCGGCGGAGCCGGCTGAGCGCGGGCGCTGCGGAGCGCACGGAACGCCAGGAATTGGCATTTAGCGGGATTGGGAGCCAGCGCCTTCCCCGCACGGCCCCGGGCTCCTGGGAGAGAGCAAAGCACGCCAAGGGGATGGGCAGCGCTTCCCCCGGCTCGTTCCTGCAGGATGGAGCCGGCGGGGGGAAAGGGGGGTGGAGCTGTGGCTCTGGGATTTGGGGATGCGGCAGCGCGGGGACGAGCCTGGAGCGCTGCTCCCGCACAGGGCACGGATCCACGGCCGCCCCTCGCCCCGGGGCTGGCAAATCCAGCTGCTGGGCAGCGGGATTCCTTGGTCCCAGGGTAACAGCAGCCACCCTGCCGGTTTCTAAAGCAGCAGTGTTCCTTGTTTTCCTTGTTTTCCAAAGGGAGGATCTCCCTGCCCAAGCTGGGCTGAGATGCTGCTGCTGGCAGGGTTTGTCACCTGTCCCTGCCCTGCTGTGGCATTGTCACAACCCTGCTCCAGGTAATGGCTACAATAGAGGCTCCAGGGATGACTCCTGGCCAAGCTTTCCCTGGCTTCTCCTTCCCACTTGGAGTCACTGAGTTTATCCACAGCAGCATCAAAGCCTCGCCTGTCCCTGGCCAAGCCCTGCAGCACCTTGCAGCAGTGGGTGCCCCACATTAAATGTGGGGTGCAAACAAAACCCAAAGTGTCTTTTTTTTTCTTCTAATGTCAGAGCCTCTTGCCCCAGCATGAAGAGCAGAAACTCCCAGAAATGAGCAAAAAGCCTTAAACCTCTCCCAGGCTGTGCTGGGAGCCAGCCTGGGCTGCAGGGCTGAGGTCCCAGGCCTCAGGGCTGTGGCTTCACTCCTGACAGAATTACTGAAACCACCCCTGGCAGGCAGTGACCACTCCTGGGCTCCTCACTCTCTCCTGGAACATTACAGAGCCTCAGAACAAGACATAAAGGATGACCTGAAAACTACACAAAATGGGAAGGAAGCCTATTCCGTTTTATTGCATCTATTAGACCTATTGAAAAGACGGCTCAGAAGTGGCTTGATTGCCATGACAAATGCCTGCATGGAGAAAAGATTTGGGAGACCAGACCTCTCCTTCACAAATAACAGCAGAGACCTGGAACTGGAAGCCCAATCTCTCTAAATGGTCTCTAGAAATAAGGTGTGTAATTGTAGCAGAGAGCAGTCACTGGTAGGACACGTCTGTCACAGCCCAGGTCAGGACTTTGAAATACTAAGACAAAGATGATGAGGCTGACATTAGAGCTGGGGACACCACACACCTCGGTCTTGATTGTTTCCTGAGGTTTGAAGACCTGAAATTATCTTTTCTTTTCCATTTCCAGCTCAGGATGGGGACCTGGCCACTGCAGCCTGCAAAGCTGTTGGAAAAACCCTCACAATTCACTGTGCTGGGAGAGAACTCATGGGACATTCATAAACAGCACAGGGATGTGTGAGCTGCTCCTGTGCCTTGTGGGGAGAGGAGACATAGGGAAATGGAGATCAGCAGGAAAAAGCCTGGTTTCTGGGCTGTACCATCACTGAAAAGAGATGCATGGTCTCAGCCTGGCTGTTGGGTGCTCTGTGTGCTCTGCATCCTCTCCATCCCTGCTCCACGTGGGAAAAGCAGCCTTTAGCCATGCCAGGGAGGAAAGCTGAAGGAGCATTCCCCTTCCAGGGGGCTGCAGGCAGAGGGGTGGCAGCCTTTTTTCCCCTCTTTGTCACTGTCACCCTCTGCACACCCACAGAAGGGACAGGGTGCAGCTCCCACCTCACCTCGGAGCTACTGAAAATCCTTGAAATCAGGAGCAGGCACTTCCCAAGGGAATAGAATCCCACCCTGCCCCCTGCCAGAGTGGCACAGAGAGGCTGAGAGCTGGTTCCAGGCACCAGCCAGATCCTGGTGCCCACAGGTGTGCCCAGCCTGGCTTTCCTGGCACAGATCCCCCCTGGCACACCCCGCTCTGCCACAGCATCAGCCACTGGCAGCTTTGCCAGGGCTGGAGCCATTGGATGTTCCTGAGACTGGCTGGAGCACAGCAAGGATTGTGCTTCCATCCTATTTCCCATCCCCAAAGACAGGAGAGGTAGCCTTGCTCCTGTTTCTCAGGTGAGACCCCGCAGCCACTTCAGCTCCAAGGCTGCATTCCTGCTGGGATGTGAAAATGTTCTTCCTGCTGCCCTCCCCAGGGCCCCAGCTCCATGAGGAAGAGCCCAGATGAGGAGCAAAGGCAGGCAAGAATCAGGAATAAGCAGAGCTTGGGGGAGGTGGCACAGCTCACAGCCACAGCTGCTGAGAGCCTGCAAGGACCTAAAGCCAAGACTTTATTTCCCCCTGCACTGAGCAGAGTGGAAAGGGGGGAAGGAGATCCTGAAGATAAAACTGGGTGCTTGAAACATCTCACGTGCTGCTCCCTCCACCCAGGCACAGCTTCACATTACTGTGAGCAAGCACAGCGTGTCCCCACTCCAGTGCTGGGATCAGCCCTGCCACCACCAAACTGCAGCTTCCCAGCCTGGAATAACCAGCCCTGCACTGCCAGGAACACGGGGATCACCGAATAACCAGGAGTTGCTGCTCTTCCCTCACAACTGCTGCCAAACCCCTGAGCCACAGGCATGTGGTGATGGAGAGGGGAAGCTGGGAGGGGATGCGGGAGGAGGAGCATTGATCTCCAGCTTAGCCCTGCAGCCCAGGGGAGCCCTTCCTACATAAATATTTGCCAAGCAATGCATTTGTGCCTGTCGATGGCTGTCAATAGCAGCCTGCAGTGCTGTCATCTGCGGAGCTGTCACTCCCAGCAGCCTGAGCCAAGCATCCCAACCCATCAGCAGGCAGTTTTGTTTCCTTTTCCAGCACACAGAGCCCATCCCCAGCACCCAGGGGAGGCAGCAAAGGCGCGGTGGCTGGCGGGCGGCAGCAGGGCTGGCACAGGCAGAGCTGCCACCTCCCAGGCAGAGCTGCCAGCCAAAGCCCTGGCCTGGGTGCCTGCTGCAGGCTGAGGCTGCAGGCTGAGGCTGCAGGCTGCAGGCTGAGGCTGAGGCAGCCCCGTGTGGGGCAGGGGGCTCCTCACCATGGAAGTGCTGGGCGGTTTTGCGGCGCAGGGCCTCCAGCGTCTCCTCCGTGTCCGCCCACTCCAGCACCAGCCTGCGGCCGTACAGGTGAGTGCTGTGGCACAGGGCTGTGAAGGCTTTCTGCAGAGACAAAAGGAAATCAAAGGAGAAAATAAGGACAGGCTCACAGGAGGGAAGGCAAAAATGTCCCTCCCTCTGCCCTGGAGCGGGAAGGGCAGCGGAGAACATCAGGACATGGTACTGGGAGTGCTCTGCTCTGATGGGGCAGGATCCATCTCCATCACAGGCCCTGACTCGGTCATTTATCTTCTCTGTACTTGCAGCAGAGCAGATTCCCATCACTGTTGCTGCTGGCTGCTGCTCGAGGGGGCAGGCTGGAATCCAGCACAGGATGGGACCACCCTGAGCTGGGAATGCTGCAGCCTCTGGAGCTTTGGGGCAGCACTGGGTGGGATCTCCTGACTCCCTGGCACCTTGTTCTCTCTTGGAACACAGGGAAGCACAGCTCAGCTGTGGCAGGGAAGTTCCTTTCTGCTCTGGAAGCAAGTTGGAAAACTGCTTTTCTCCTGGCAACCATTTGGTGACTTGGCCATGCTGGCAGCAAACATGGCAGAGCAGAAGCCAGTACAGAAGTCCTCTGCTCTTTGTGCCTGGGGTGGTTTGCTCTAATGCAGAAATCCAGAGGTTTCCTGGTGTTAGATCCCATTCAGTAACACCCATACAGCTTGGTGATGTGGAATACAAACATGCCAGCCAGCCCAGAGCTCAGATGGCTTTCTCTCTCCATAGGCAACCAGCAGAGACACCCAGAAAACTTAGACCAGGGAATTTTGATCTTGTCTTTATTTCCCACAGAATTGCAAGGAAATTCGGGACTGAGCAGGATTGGGCCCACAACACAAATACACAAACACACTGGCCAAATACTTTTATCCCCAGGGGCCCACAGAGTGCTCCACAGTAAAGGCTGGACACAGGGGGGAGAGAAATGCCCCAAATGCTTTCTTAAAAGCCCCAGCTAAAGCTGGGATTAGCTCAGGTTTTGAGCCCTGCAAACTCCTATCCCTGGAACAAAAATGGCAACTCCAGGATCAGACACACACCCTGCTGTCCAGCAGGGACCTGAGCTCCCACCTGGAGGCCCCCAGAGCAGCTCCCAAGCTGTCCTGTAAACCCACATCTCTCCTCTGGGCCACCTGCTAGAAGTGCTTGGAGCCACTGCAGCTGTCCCCAAGTGCCACATCTCTGGGCAGAGGGGCTTGTCCTGCTTTGCTGCTCCTCAGACCCTCCCTGAGCTGCTGGGTTATGAAACTCATTAAAAAAACCATTTTCAGTAAGCAGCACCCAGTAATCTGAGTTTTCCTCTCTTTCCAAAGTTCTTTCACTCATACAACCCTCATGTGCTACAAAACAGCAATGAGGAGCACCAGCTCCATGGCATGGATGAAATTCCCACTGTCCTAGCACCCACAGCTCCCTGGGGGGATCCCAGCAGGGCAGAGTGCCCCCTTTTCCAGGGGCACATTCCTCCTGGAAGAGCTGCAAGCTCCAGCTGTTTTTATTTGCTGCTGCTGTGTTTTCAAGGCCTATCTCCCAATTAGCAGAGCAATGTGTTGGCTTAAACAAACACTTGGGGGAGGCAGCAGGAGGGAGCTGCGAGTGCTGTTTATGTTGGCACCAGGAGCCTTTTCCAAAGCCTGGCACACAACCCATGGCTCTAAACACTGCATTTCCTTTGTCAATTCCTGTTTTTGGATTTCTCCTTCCCACAGAACAAGGAAGAGTGAGGTTGGGTGGCAGCACACAGCCCATCCATGCTCCACAGGTTATGGAGAAGGGCAGACCATGATGAACATAGCACTTGGTGGGCTTTGGTCCCCTGAGCCACATCTCTGCCACCTCCTCTTCCTCATGGGATTGCCATCCTCTGGTTTTGCTGGCAGCCCTGGGAAAGGTCATGGAGCAACAGGGAAGGCAGATGCTGCCATCAGGTTGTGTTATGTACAAGAAACCCGCTGGGTGAGACACATCTGCCAGCAGCCTGCTGCCACTGGCCCTTCCTGGCCAAACACATTCCCAAAATGAGTTGGTTTTCCCCCACAATGAAGGAAAGCTCCAGCCTGTACTGGGATCTCTGCTCCCTGTCCTCCAGATGGGCTCCAGGAGTTGGGAATGCAGAAGGGAAGCTGCACATTTCAGGTGACACACGGATGTCACTTCTTTGGAAATGAGCTAAAAGACAAAATGTAGCTGTTCATTGCTCTGAAAGGAATTAAGACTTTTTTGTGAGGAAAAAAAATAGAGAAAGCACTGATGATTTAAAAGACAAAGGGATGAAGGGGAGAAATGCCATACATCCACACTGCTGGAAATCTTCCAGGCAGAGGAGGAAATCTGCCACTGCTGCTATTTCAAATGAAAAGATAGGTAGGGAAAAAACATATTTTAATTAGGTGACAAGTATGAAATGAGGAGAAGCAGGTTGGCTTTCACAGAAAGCAGGAGCTATTTTTGGGGTGCAGCTCCTCTGTGTGAGCATCTGCCTTCCCAGGACACCTCTTTGGAGGAACAAAGAAGGGCCAGAGGTTTGTGGAGGTGTATCCAAATGAGGGATAAAGGGAGGTGTGGTGTCTGCTCATCCAGGAGAGAGATTCACCACAAAACCCCTCTAATTTCCAGGGCTTCATATCCTCCTATATCTTTAAGGAGAGCCTTTGCCACAGAAAGCTCCTTCTGAAATGCCCAAACCTAATTCTGATGAAGCTGCTAACACACCCTGCCTCTGCCAGGCCACCCCGAAGCCTGGAGATCCTGGCAAACCTTGTCCTGGGCCTCACTTGCTTTCCAGATGCTTTAGGGGTTGCATGAAAACACTATGGGCTTCTCCTCCTCGAGAATAGGATGTGAACATGCTTAAAAATGCCTTTTCTGAGCACTTTTTGCCAAGTTTGGTTCAAGCTTAACATTATGGCTCAGCATGGTGGGAAAAAGAAGGGAGAAGAAAGGGAGGGGCTGGAAGAGGAGCTTAAAAATGTCTGTGGGATTCACAAAGAGAATTTCCAAGAGAAGAGGTGGCTGATAAGCCCCCAGGAAGGCCAGGCTGCTGGGATGAGGCAGCCAGAGCTCTGGAGCAGAGCCTGCTGTGCTGGGAGGGCCGGGAGCAGAGGCCGGACCGTGGCGTCTGTCACCCCCGGGTGTGACAGCGCCAGCCCTGACTGCTGCACTCATTTGGAGGACAGTGCTGCTCTGCCTCCACATTCCCCCTTGCCCTATTAAATACTCAAGCCAAAGAGCCTCCAGGCTGGAATCATTAGAGGGACAAAGGGTCAACAACATTAGGAGATTGATAAATATCCCTCCCTCGCAAGAGCCGGTCCCAGCTGAGGATGCTCTCCGCGATGCCAGCTGCACACACGGATTTTTCCTTCCGTGTGTGTGCATTTTGAAAGCGTTGGCTGTCTCTCCCAAATGGGCAATTTCTATTTGGAGACCAGATGTATTTTTATATCAACAGGGGAGAAAAGTGGGAACTCGGCTTCCCAGTTAATAGTTCAAAAATAAAAACAATTCCGCAACAATTCAGCGCGGGGAGCGTCAGGGAGCGGTTAGTGCTTCCTTAGCCGGAGTTAATTTGGTATTGCCGGTGCACTGGAGTTCCAGGGGAGGCTGAGGAGATGAAGCCAAGCCTGATGGGGCAGATCTGCAGGCACAGCTTTGGGGAGTTGGGAGGAGGAGCCCCCCTCTCCGTGCTGGCTGTGGAAAATCTCCATGTGCGCTCCCACAGCAGCCGTGGTTGTTCAGAGAAAAAGACAAACACGGGAGGTCACAGGCTTTAAATGCCCAACAAAGGCAGCCTAACTATTCTATTACAAACCCATCATGTTTTATAAGATGCTTATAAGCAATTTCCAGATTACCACTCTGAGCAAAAGCGTCACTGACAGTCAGAGCTATTCAGCTCAGAGGTCTCCAGGCCCACTCCCCTCCTCTCTCATTTCACTCAGCAATAAACTCTAAGCCAATTATGAGCGTGTTTACAATATTCAGGATCCTATTCATCAATACACCGTGCATCCTTTTCCAGACGGCCAATGGAGTGTACTTGATGTGCCACTTGTGAGACAATTAAATCCCTCAAAGAGATGAGGGTGGAAAAAAAAAATATGAAGAAGGAAGAAGAGCTGCTTTGCTGGGAAAGAAGAAAACCCTGCTGAGAGCTCTTCCACAGGGCAGCTCTCTCCCTGCATGCTCCCCTCCATCAGCTTTGGGAGCAGTGCCCTGGGCCAGAGCCCTGCCTGGCTCTCTCCCCCCACCATAGATGGGCTACCTGTCACTGAGATTCCCATTTGTCCAGTGCAGCTGGAATCAGTCCCTGAGGGGATAAAAAGGGATGGGAGGCAAACACTGAGCCTGTGCCTGTTTCCCCCAGAGAGCAGCAGAAAAGCAGCTGGTGCCTCACACCCCCCCAAACTGAGCAGCAGTAAAGGACCAGTCTGGTCCTTCTATGTACCTTTCCATCCAAAGTTTCCTTGGGAAAAGATTAATCCAAACCCCAGGAACAAAGCCTGAATGACTGTGGAGTGAAGCAGAGTTGAAAGCAAAGCTGCTTTGAGCAGAGCCACAGGCACAGCTCAAGGTGCAGGGAGAGGCTCCTGGGGGGATCCCTGCAGCTCCAGTCGACCCCCAAGGGGAGAAGGGAAGCCGAGCAGGGGGAAGTTTGAGTTAGGATCAATACAGGACTAACAAAGAAACTCCATGTACTGTGTTATACAGGAGGTCATGCTGGAAGGGATGATCTAATAGTCCCTTGTGATCCTGGATCAATGAATGCTGTCTAAAAACATAAACACAGGCTCTGGCTGGCTCCCCCCTCCTCTCTCCTTCATCTCTGCTCACAGTCTGGAAAATGTGGAGTTCTGGGGGCTCATGTGGTCCCTTCCCTCCAGCAAAGATATCCCATGGGTTGTGCTTACAGCCACTCCCCTCCAGACCCTGCACAAGTCACCAGGAATCAGCAGCAGGATGAAATCCACCCTGCTCCAGAACCTCTGGCTAAGGATAAGAGCAGGATACCATCAGACAGGCTGCAATCCTCTCTTTTCTGCTAAAAGCATGGAACTTAAAGGAATAGGAAAGCTTTCAAAAGATAAATGAACCAGGCCAATTCATAGCTACTGATCCTCTGGCACTGGGAAAGCAGCAGGGTAAGGCTGCTCACAGGGGGCTCTCACAGAACTGGTGAACACAAGCCTTGCACAGGTTACAAATTAGGAAACAGCCACAATATCCAAAATTCCCCTAAAATCAAGGCAGTGCTGAAGGTGGGACATGTGCAGAGGTTTCCTGATGTGTTAATGTTGGGTCAAAACCATCCTGTCTCACCTTGCTGCTGACAAACCTGAAAAATCAGCTCCTGTCCTTCAGTGTTACAAGAATTGTGAATTATTTTATCAGCTGCACCAGAATTATCCTTGTTAGGGTTTAGGTTGTGGGTTTTGCTGTTGCCCACGTGGGGTTTTCAGCCTGAGTACAGCTTTCCTGGGAATGCTACCAGCCTGCCCCAAACCCCTGGGCTAAGGCTCAGTGGGACAGAGCCTCCAGGCTCCCCTCCCCACGTGGGGCAGTGCCAGCAGGGCAGGGAGGAGCAGAGCTCACCTTGGCATCCTGCTTGGTGACGAAATCCACAAAGCCAAAGCCCCGGTGGGATCCCGTTCCTGCCATTTTCTTGGGCAGCCGGACAGTCTTGAGCTCTCCAAAGGTGCTGTGAATCCAAGGAAAAGCAGGGACAGCATGAGATGAAGGGAGGAGTCACCCCTTTCCCACAAACCTTGGCAGTGCCAGCTGCAGAGCCACAATGGTCACTCACATCAGGTGAGTCCTGCTCCAGGTGTTTTGCAGCCCCTCTGCTTCCCTGCAAGCCCCACTTCCAAAGTAAATGCCACCAGCTAAAACCTCAGCTTGATTTCAAGGATCATTCTGGATATAAAACTGAACAATACAAAAAACCTCTTTAATGTAACTGCTGTGCTCCTCCTTCCCTCAGGAGATCCAGCCAGAATGCCATGCCCTGCTCAGGGTGGGCAAAGCATCTCCAGGTGACCAGGGCTGCTCCAAATCCCATCAAAATCAGATTTATTTGCACCTTTAAAGAGGGGCTGGAGTGCACTGGATACAGGCAGGAGAAGAGCATGGCCCCACAGGGAATTATTCTGTTTCCAGAATAGCTCTTCCATTCCCAGAGGTGTCATCCCTCCAACTCCAGGGATCCTGGGTGTTTTTGATGATTGGATTTCCTTGCTCTAACCCTTCAGCCTCTCCCATCCTGCAGCTTCTGTGCTGGAATAAACTGGTTTTATCTAAGCTTTCTGGATGTAGAAAGGCAAACAGGCGAATCCAGCAGACCACAATAACCTCCATATCCAACAGCATTTCAGACAAGTTTTGCAGTGTCAGTGGAAAGCCAAGAATGGGGAGATAAGGGGGTTCCCATCCCAGAGAAGGAACTTGTGGCTTGAACACCAAAGCATGCAGCCATCCCACTTTGTCCAAACCCCCTAAAAACAGCCCCAAAGGCAGCACAAGCAGGACACCCCTCTCCAGTGCCACCCCCTGGAGAAATTCCAGGACAAAGCCGGCGCTTTCCCTGCTGCCAAGCTCCTGCTTCCCCTTCTCCTCCCCTCCCCTCGCACCCATTTATCAAACACATATGCACAAACTGCAGGCAATAAATATTTAATGTAGCCCAGGTCTGAAGAGATGTGTTATTTTATTTGAAAATCTCCACACAGGCGTGCATACACAAAAGGAGCCTGGGATACAGCAGTGCCAAAGAGCACCTGGGAATAAACACAGTAAAGGCCATAAAAGCTCTCGTGAAATGATATAAGCTAAATCCTGGGAGTTAACCTGCTGCACTGGCAGCATGACCAGGCATTCATCCACCCAATTTCCTTAGGCAACGTGGTGTGTAAATGCACCATTATGAAGCTTCAAAATGAATCCGCACGTCTCCCGCTCGGTGCTTTCCCTCCCTCTCTCCCTGCTGCCCCTCCGAGCTGGAGCTACGCAAACAAACAAACAAAACCCCAGCACAGGAGAGGGAGCAGCCTCAGCTGCTGGGAATGCTCCGAGCCTGTGCTTTCCAGAGGTCCTCCTGCAAGGGCTGGGGGTGACAGGGTCTCTCAAGATCCCTGGAGCACCTCGGATGCTGCGGCTGGGTGAAGGGAGAGGCAAGGAGAGAGCTCCTGAGCCATGGAGATGCCTGTCTAGCTAGGAAAAATGGGAGGTAGGAGCCATGGGCGTGCTCCAACCCTTCCTGCTCTGTGAAAAATATCAAGTACATTGCTTGGGGGTTGCAGAGTATTTTCTGAAGGAACAGGAGCAGGGTATTTGCCCAAAGGGATGGCTCAGACAACGCTCAGTCTGTGCACTGAAACACCAATGCGTCCTTTTGACATCAAGATCCAGTGCCCAGGATGGGCCAGGAGGTACCCACAGGAGCAGGAAAGCTCTGGATCACGGTCCCAGAAAAGCTAGGCTGACCCTCATCAGCCTGGGCAGAGCTGGGACAAACTGGCCCTTCCCTCCTTCCCAGCTCAGAGCAGCCCAAGCCACCCACACGTGGAGAGGTGAGGAGGGAGTGGAGACCCGATCCCCACACAGAGCAGGGCTGGCCGTGAGCTTTTCCCGGGCACTGGGAGCCAGCAGGGGCTTCCAGAGGGATGGATCCGGGGAACAGGCGAGGTGGAGGGGTGAGGGAAGCCGAGGGGACAGGGCTGACCCCAGTGGGGCCATGCAGGGGAACGGCGTCCCCCCCACCGCGGCGCTAATTAGAAAGCACAACACAGCAATTACCAGCCCGGGAGCTGCGAATGAAGCGCCGAGCTCCGGCCTTTAATGTTCTCCTCTCCGGTGCCAGGCACAGACTCACACCTCTCTTTTCCAATTATTTCTCCCGGATTTGGGGGGGCGAGAGGGAGGCAGAGGCAGAAGGAAACCCAATTACCCCCCGCCGTGCCAGGCTCCTGTACCAAGGGAAGCCAGAGGGAAGCCAGGTTCGCTCCCATTCCAGCTGCACCCCGGCTCCGGGATGGCCAGGGATGGATTGTGCCAAAGGCACGGGAATGGGGATGGGAGGAGGAAAAGCACGGAGCACAGCACCCAAGGGACATCTGAGTATAATGGCAAGGGAGGGAAGGAAGCAGCTTTTCCACAAGATCTCCTGGAGCTGTTTGGAAATGTGCTCCCAGGGGCTGGGAGGGCTGTGGAGGCAGGGGGGTCACAGCAAGCCAGAGCTGGTGGCACTGCCAGCTCCTTCCCCTTCCAGCACAGAGCTCTGATGGGCACAGAAAGAGGGAAAAACCCACGGGCAGCCCAGGGTGGGGGTTCCTCTGGGTGCTGGTGCCTCTCTGCTCTCAAAGGGGGCAGAGATCAGGAATCCTGCTGCCAGCACAGAGCACAGATCCAGCCCAGGCTCCTTCCCTCAAGCACAATGGTTTACAGGGAAGTTTCCAGCATCAGTGAATGTGAAACCAGAGTGGATTTTGGATCCATACTCACCCACCCATCCATGCCTTCTCCAAGTGCCCCTGAGCCCCTGCAGCAGGGCTGAGGGACCTGGTGGTTGTGGGAGCAAAGCCCCTTCAGGCTTGAGACACTGACTGGTTTGCAGTCAGCCTGGCTTAACTTTGTACAAGACCTGAACCTCAGTCCTGATGAGCCCACCAGACCCCTGTGCCTGGAGCTGGACTTCTGGACACCCCCACAGCTCCTGGTGGCACCACTCTGGGAGGGATTTCAGTGTGGCCAAGGTGTGCAGCAATCCCAAACCTCTTGTGAAAACCCCATGGAGCTGCTCACAATTAATACAGGAAGGTTTTTGGGGGCCAAAAGCAGAGTTTTTCTGGAGAGGCAGCAGGATGGCAGAGCCCCTTGTGACCTGCCATGCACAAGGCTGCCCCAGCTCCCTTCCCACAGATCCATGAAAAACAGTGTCCAACTGTTTTTGGGAATTCTCAAGGGGAATCAGGAGCAGGAGGGGAGGGCAGAGGTGTGGAGGGCTCTGCCTGGGCTCCCCTGTCCCTGCAGGCCCTGCCAGCCAGGCTGGCAGATCTGTCCTCACTCCTTGCCTTGGCTCGTTTTCCTGCTGTTGGCTGGGAAGGATGACAGCCTCCACAAACACTGCAGCTCCTGTTTCCTAAATGAGAACCTTTGTTTTGTGCCCATCCAGATTTGCTGGGAAACCAGAAAAAGCCTGTGCTGGCCCTGGCTGAGCCACGATCCACAGGGCTGCAGAACAGAGACAGCCACGAGCTCTCCTTTGACAAGTCACCCCTTCCAAGCTCAGCAGAAACACAGGGTGCATCCCAGAGATGCCAGCAGGGACATCCCCTCCCTCCCAGCCACAAGAGATGCATCATTTCTCCATAGCAGTGCTGGCTCTCAGCTGCTCTCCCGCTGCTTTGGCAGCTCTTCCAGCTGCCATCCCGCTTCCCTGGCTGAACACAGGGAGAAAAAGGAGATTTCTCCTCTTCACTGCAAGCTGGCTGCAGGTCAGAGCAACATCACTCCTTGGGATTGTAATTATATCCTTCTGGCACAGGCCAGCTGGGAGGCAAGTCCTTTGCCTGCTAATTATAGGACATTATATTGCTATTAAACTGCACATTCCGGCTCGGGAGACAACCCACGGCTCACTTGGCTTTGCCTGGTCACCAGAAGGAGCCTGCACATCTTCACCAACACAGCCCAGAGGCCATGGGACAGAGGAGGATGGGCACACAGGTGGGCTCCAGACAACCTTCCCTCCCCCTCCCTTCCTCCCTGGTCTCCAGAGAACCCCACAGCTTCAGGCAGCCGTGAAGGTCACTCGCTCATGGGACAGGTACCTCCAGATCAGAGTAAATGTGGAATCAGAGTGCTTTGGTTGGAAGAAACCTTAAAGCCCATCCAGTTCCACCCCCTGCCATGGGCAGGGATGCCTTCCACTGTCCCAGGTTGCTTCCAGCCCCATCCAGCCTGGCCTGGGACAGTGCTAGGGATCCAGGGGCAGCCACAGCTGCTCTGGGCACCCTGTGCCAGGGCCTGCCCACCCTCACAGGGAACAGTTTCTTCCAAAGAATTTCTTCCTAAGAAATTGTAATCATCTCTCCAGCTGGGAAGTGTTCCCTCCATTTTAACTCCTTCCCTGTCTCAAAGAGCAGCATTTAAACTGCAAAGTTCTTGGGACAGGCCAGAGCTGCCCATCCCTGACGGAGATTTTCAAGTCCCCAACACACAGACGTGTTCATTTAACTTGGTCTTGGTGCACCCCAAGCCATGAGCTGACCAAGGACTCTTGGACTGCCATGTTCTGAGGGGAAAGCACAACTGACACCATGAATCTGTCCACTGCCAAAAAACACAAAAATCACCCTGAGCATTCTGCAGATGTGTACAGGGGTCCCACTGCACAGAGCAGCCCTAAATCCCCTCTCTGGTTTACATTCCTCCAAGAAAAACGAAACAGCAAAAACCACGTTGAAAAACTGATTATGAAAACCTTAACCAAGGCTGCCAACCTTCTCCTGGGTTGCCATCTACTGCCACCACCTCCTCCTCCTCTCCTCCTGCTGCCTTGCTATCCCAAGCCCTGCCCAAATCCCCCCTGTGACTGCTGGCAGCCCCGGGCCGGAGCTCAGGCGGATGAGCCAGGCAGCGTGACCGCTCATCCCAAATGGCTCTGGGCAGGGATGACGAGTCCAAAAGAGACACAAGCCCTCCCCTCCCCTCCCTGCACAGCCTCAGCCCTAGGAGCAGGCTGCAGCCACACAGAATTCACTCAATCCCTTTGCAATGCTCCTCGCATTTTATTCTTTTCCCCCCGCTCGCCCCCAAACAGAAAGCGATGGCCCTGCCGGTCCTGCCTCTGCACCCATTTGCTGATTAAAAGGGAGGGAAAAAAAAAATACAGTAATGGTCCTTTTTTTTCTTTCTTCCTCCTTGAGGAAGGCAGGACCCTGGCAAATGGTTTTGCCCCTGGGCTGAGCCATGGCCAGTTCCACCCCCTGCATGAGGGAGTTAATGGAATAGGCAGCAGAAGGGCCCTCCCGCCTCCCGCTCCAGGACTTCAGCTGACTCCAGGACAGCTAATCCCATTACAAGAAAATAACGTGGATAATTCAAGCTAATGAAATCGTTACAAGAATGTGGACAGCCAGGGGTGGACATTCAGAGCCAATTTAACACTCCTTGGTGTTGTTATCCCCAGCACAGGAAATATCTGAAAAGGAGGAAGGGAAAGGGAAGGAGGGAAGAAAAAAGCCTTCCTCTCTTTTTAGCTTAAATCCTGTTAGAGAGTTCAGGAATTAATCTGGCACCCATCTCCCCTATTACCATTATCAGCAGCAGCATCAAAAATGTCTCCTTCACCTCTGGAAATCAGCAAATGAAGGCACAGAAAGACAAGGTGGGAGGGAAAGCTCTGGATGCCAGAACCAAGTCCCACTGTGGCTCCCTCCAGCCCTGGTGGAGCCGTGGGTGCAGGATCTGGCAGCAGAGCAGGGGTCCCAGTGTCCCCCTGGCCCACAGATGAGGGGACACCAGGAGGCAGGTCCCCAGTGCAAAGCTGATCCTTCATTCCCTGCTCTGGCCAAGCCTGCTGGGTAATCCAAACCCCTGCAAAATCCACATGAAAAGCCAGCAGGACATGGGACAGCCACGTCTGTGCCTTGTTCTTTACTCCACGGATCATCAGCTTTTCCAGCCTCCTCTCCTCTCTGCCCAGGAGCATGGTCTTTGTTTGAGGCCCCTTGATCTGCTGCTGCAGCACAGCTGGGTTTTGCTTTGTGTGATTCCTCTTTTCCTTGTGCTGCTGGGAGAATTGCTGCTGCCTGCCCCAAGCAGTGGATCCCTTCCCTTCCCAGGTTTCTGGGAAGATCTGTCCTTGCTGCCAGAGCCTCCTGGGGCAGGTCCAAAGCCAGGCTCTCCTCACTGCACACTCCCTGCAGTAACACCCAGCTCTGGATTTCCCTCCTCATGAAGGAAGTCCATGAGATCCACAAGGAAAGTCCCAGGGAAGCTGCTCCAGCTTTTGCACTGCCCTCACTCCCTCCATGCCTGGGGAAAACTCCAAGTTTAGTTCTTCCTGGACTTAAAGAATTTTGGCACAGATCTTCACAAGCTATTTAGATACCCAACACCACAGCTACTGCAAGTGCCAGGGACTATGTGGACATGGATGTGCTTCTTCCAAGGAACTGGGAATTTACCCACAGATCCCATTTTTAGTGGCAGCAGCCTCCCTTGGAGCTCGAGGCAAAGCAGGATCAGGAACACAACAGCTTTGGCCCCAGAGCAGGAGGCAGCCAGGAGATCTTTCCCTCTCCTCCAGATGCTGCATCAGGAGGCAGTGGCTGCTTCCCATGGCTTAACTGGCTTGTTTAAAAACACAGCAAAACATTTTATCCCTTCTCGATTTATTTTCCTTAACAGTTGCTTATGAGGGACCTTATCAAAAGCGTTCTGAAATTCCAAGTAAATTAGTCATTAGGCAGGTTTTCAGAACAGTAATTAGGCCACTCCATGCCCCTGATGTATTATTTACCTGAGAAGATCTACATAATTAGGGCTCTTCTTTATAACTGGTATTACACACACTAAATTCTACTCCAGTCTATCGTGTAATTACGCAATTAGGCCGCACGCTAAACAGAAACCAATCCTGAAAACCAAGCAGAAAGAAAAAAAAAAAAACCAACAAAAAACCCACAACAGTAATTATTATTTTTTTAAATCCTCCATCAGCAGCACAGCAGCAAGTCTTAAAATTTTAATATCCCTCCACTTAAGTCATTTCCAAGCAGGTGCTGCAACCAGGTTTGGTTTCTTAATTTTGCCACGTTTAATCCCACTTGGGGAGGTTTTAACATAGGGAGAAATTGGCTTGAAGGGCTGGTGGGAGAAGGGGCCTCCTCTTTTCCCTGGATTTTCTGTGTCCCTCTGCAGCTCCTCAGCAGCTCCTCAGCCCTCTGCTCCTCCCAATCCATGAGGATTTTTCCCCAGCTCCTGGAGGAGCCAGGTACAGTTGCTATGGTGTGACTGTCACAGCCGTTCTGCCAGCTCCCACGCTGGAGTTTTAGTGTGGAAGAAAGGAATGAGAGCCCTGGAGCTCCTGGAGAGGCTCCTGGAACCCCTGCAGCAGCAGATGGGATGTGCAGAGCCCCACCCAGCAGCCTGACATGCCTTTAGGATGGAGGGATGGATGTGGTCACCTCCTGAGCCGTTCCCATCCATTTCTGGTCCGACTGCAAAGCGAGATCCCAGGATGTCCCTTCCCACAGGTACTGCTTTGCTTCCTGGTCCTTGCTGATGGAAGAGCCTGCACCATTGGGGTGGGAAGTATTCTTTTAATCCACTTCTGGCCATAAATCTATTTTAGACTTGGTGACATCAAGGAAAAGCAGCCAGGACTCACTGACACCTCCTGGGGAAGACACCTGCCTGTTCTCCACAGTCATTTCCATGCTTTAAAGACAAGGATGATTCACTGTTTAATGAAAGCAGGAATAGATTTCCTCCTGAAATTTTACACCTCAATGATTTCCACTTCCTCAGGGACAGGGGAAGGTGCAGAGCTGGCACAGGGAACACCACAAGTTTTAGGAAGCCCTAGGGTTAAGCAGCACTACTGAACTTGAACACTGACATGAGTTTGGGAGCTCAAAGCCACTCCAAAAGAGTCTGAGCTGGTGACTCAGAGGATTTAAAGATAACTGGTGGATGTGTGATGGAGGAGGTCACCCCAAACCAGGATGGAGGTGGAAAAGCCCACTTTAATATTGTTCAGGTTTTGTTGTTGCTTTTCTTCTCTTGGGCAATCTTACAGAGCTCTGAGCTGGTTCTGGGGGCTCTTGTCTCCTCTGCTGTCACAGGCCAGCCACTCAAATTCCCTCATTTCACCTATCCAACATCTTCCTTCTTAATCCTACTACTAATACTAGTTACTCCTAATAGCAATTACTTTTTTTTTTTTTTTTNTTTTTTTTTTTTTTTTTTTTTTTTTTTTTCTGGGGGAGACAAAAGACATTCTAGTCTGGTGGAGAAAGGACCAGCTTTATCAGGACATCTCCCACATCATCTCCCTGGAGCACAACAGGAGCAAACCACGCTCCTATCCCTGAGATGTACAAATGCAGCAGTCATGACCCCTTATATCCCAGCCCTCATGAAACCTCAATCCCTGCACAGCCTTCAACAAGAGCCTGCAATGCCTGCAAAGCCTTTCTCAGAGCTCACAGTCCTAAGCCACAATTCTCCCAGCACGCAGCACCTTGCAGGACCAGGGCTTAGGAGCCACCAAGTCACTGTCCTGATCACCAGAGGGTCAGGATTTCAAAGGGACCTGCAGCTCCAACAGCACTGAGATTTGGGGATTTATCTCTCCTGGGCTCTTTTGAAAATCCTGATCAGAGTGCAGCTCTGGTCAAAAAAAAAAAAAAAAATTATGCTAAAAATAGTGCTCACAGGAGGGTCTGGTGCAAATCTCTGCTCCTGGAGGATTCTTAGGAGCCAGCTCCTCTTCAAAGACAAGAGGAAATTTGTACAACTAGCAAACACAGAAGGAACCCTAAGCTGTACCCAGGGCATCCTTTAGAGAAAGCAGCCTTGCTGTTAAGATACCAGCTGCATCAACAATCCAAAAAATAAAAATATATCCCATATTCAACTGTAGAACCTCCTGCACTAAGCTGGAGAATAAATATAGAAGCAATGAGGTATTTATAGGCACACAGCTATTTTAACACAGCTCTGCTTTAAAGAGAATCCTTATTTAAGTCTTGTCCCTGTAAAGCTGCAGGATGACTTAGAAAAATAACCTGATTAATTATTTTCATCAGGAGAACAGAGAAACACAGAGGGAAGATCAAATGCAGATCAAATGTGGCAGCTGTGGTGGTGACTCAAACACAAGGAGCCTGCCCAGCTCTCCTGAGCTCAGCCTTGTCCCCAAGAGCCCAGCCTGGCCACAAGTGACACCTGCCAGGGGTCAGAACATGGCAAAGCATTAAAGGCAGGCAGAGAGCAGCTCCTTGGTGAGGCAGGCTGGGAGCCACCATGCTCCAGAGACAGCAGAAAATCTCATTTTCTGCTCCTGCTGGAAAAGCCCTGGGAGCAGAGGGGTATTTTCACTGCTCACTGCCCAATTTGCCCATCCTGTGCCCAAAACTGCAGCTGTGGCTGCTGCCCAAGCTACAGTGGTGCCTCTCCTCCTGCTCCTCCTGGCCTGTGGTCACCCCCTGCCAGCCTGCCCTGACCACAGCAAAGCTCAGAGGCCACAGTGGGATTTGTCTTTGCAGGCCACCTGGAACAGTCCCAAAGGACAGGACAGGGAGTGATTGGTGCGGCACTGTCTGAGCCACCACGGGATTCAGGGATGATGTTTCCACAGCATTCCATGGAAAGCTCATCACTCTCCACCCATCTCAGGAAGTGCTGGATAAAGAGGACAGAGATTTCACAGGAATGGTTTGGGTTGGAGACCATCCAGTCCAATCCCTCTGCCAAGAGCTCCAAGGAGTGTGGCCACAATGAGAAAAAAGGGGAAGGGATGATCCTTCCAGCCACAACCCACAAGAAAATGCAAGCACACACCTGGAAAAAAGGTGAGAGGGGCTCCAGGGGTCAGAACCACCAAAGTGGCAGGGACAGAGCCAGGGAGATGTGAACTGCAGCCAGGATGGGCTCAGGAATGCTGAGCTCGTGTGGGAGCTGTCAGAGCCCCAGCTGATGGCAGCAAGTCCCTGCAGAGGTGACAGCTCAGGCAGATGCAGTGAGCAAACAGCAGAAAAGGGGGAGAATCAGACAGGAGGCAAAGGCAGCTCCATCTTCACAGGCACAGCTGGGCTGTGCTCCCTGGCGTTAAAAAAGGGAGGGAATGGTTAAAATAAGGAACTTTTAAGCAGCATCCTTGCTGAGCACAGGTAGGGCAGGGCAGGCTGGCAGCTCCCCTCCCTCCCTCCCTCCTCCAGACCTCCCTGCTGCAGCAGACCCAATTTCATGGGGTTTTTGCACGAGCAGCGGGGTGGAAAACCATCACTGGGAGGAAGGGCACAGCGATCCCCCTGCAAGGTGAGCACCCCAGCCCCACCTGGGTGGGAACCTGGGTGAGGAAAGAGGCCCCAGGGAGGTCCCCAAGGGGCAGCCAGGGTGGGGATGAGGGGCACCCAGGCTCCCCCCAGCCCCGTCCCCCTCCCGGCTGCTGACGGCAGAGACGGCGCGGTCCTGCGTGACAGCGTGAAATTAATATGATTTTGGGGGAAGTTGGCAGTGAGTAATGAGCAGCTGAAACACCTCATCCCCACCCCCTCGCCCCCCAGACTCTTTTAACCCCTCAGCTGCTGGCATGGGATCAAGAGCAAGAGCTGGGTTAAAGAGAAGCAGAGGAGGGCCCTGCAGCCCCCCCTGAAATGGGATTTACAGGGTGAATTTCAGCACAAATCTCAGTGGTGCTTGCTTGTGAGCAGCTCCAGTCTGCTGAGATGCTGAGATTGGCACTCCTGGGCTTGGAAAAGTCAACATTGCTGCTTTCCCAAGTGAGGTTTCACAAAGAGATGTCAAAAAAAAAAAAAAAAAGAAAAAGAAAAAGATGAGGGGCTGAAGGAGGTCCAAACCCATCCCTGGGCAAGGCCCAGTGGCCACCCCTGAGGGGACAGCCTGCTGTGCAGAGCCCTGATGGGCAGCAGAACAAAAAGCAGTTTCCCAGCTCCCCTTCTCCCTAATAAATGGGAATGTGGGCAGAAAAGACATCCCATGTTCACAGGCAGCTGATGTGAATCCCTGGAAGCCTGGTACGGGTCAGTCCCACAAACAGCATCTTCCTGAGAGGACAAGGCTCAGGAGCTTCCCCTGTACCTGACTGCAGCAAATTTAAGATCTCCTGTCCTTTGCCAGATGCCTGGAAGTGCTGAGGATACTGCTGGGGGAGGAGGAAAGAGAGGTGAGAAGACAGATGGTCATCCTGATCTGCCTTAACTTGATTTCCTCAGGAAAACCAAGGTGCAGACAGAAATGCAGCTGGAGAAGCCAGCACAGTTCAAAGGCCCTGGGCACAGGGACTGCCTCAGGGGAGGTGAGAGACTGAGGAATGGAAGGGCTTTAATTGCAATCACATCCCAAGGCTGAAAAATCTCCTGGATTGGGAGAGGGAGAAAGGCTGCAGCAGGCATGAGGTTAAAAAAATAATGATGCAAACAGAGATGCAAATAAAGGACACGATGTCATCGTGAGGAGAAAGCTGTGATTCATTAGAGGCTTGTTCAGGACCTTCTCGAGAAGTGAGACTGAAAAATACCCACACAAGGGGAAGATGGGGAGTGGATGGATCAACAGCACTGGGAAAGAACTGGAGTTAAGAAATCCAACAGACAGAGGAATTTTAAGAGCCAGGAAATAATCATCTTGTCTGTACCTTGATAAAAGGCTGAGACACAAGCTCCAAAGTTAGCCCCAGTGGAATTTCAACATTAGAGATTGTGCAGTGCCCCAGCTGCCAGCCCCCAAAGGGAAACTCTGAGAATAAACAAGAACTGGCCACAATATAAAGAAAAAATTAAAAAAAAAATCCCATGTTTTTCCTTTCTTAGACACACACATACTCTTCTTAATTCTGACAAAAAGAAACCATATAACACTAAGAACCCTGAGTGGGTTATTTCCAGGAGACAGCACAAGCAGGCTTTCATTTTGCTCCCTGCCCTCATCTGAAATTTTACCACCTGCCCACATCTGAAATTTTTTTGCCCTGAAAAAATGGTAAAAACCCCAAAGCAGAACCCCAGAGTGGCATTTGAAGAAGACATTCCAAAAGCAGCTTCTTTCCCCACCTCACTGCACCTCCCTGTGCCCCCTCCACGCTGCTGAGCAGTGGAATTTGAGTGGAAAACTAATTAAAGTTCCCTTGGGAAACTGGGCTGGATGCTCTGGAGAGAGGTGCTGTGGCAGGAGCTGGGAGGGAGCAGCCCAGAAATTCCCTTCATTTGCACAGGACAAATCCAGGTTTTGGGTGGGCAGAAAAGGGACCTGGAGTATGTGGAGAACAGAAAAGGGAGAAAAAAAAATCCAAAAATCAATATAATGAATATTCAAACCCAGGAAAGGGATGTGCTGGGGAAAAAAAAAATCTTCCTTCTGCTCTTGGAAAGAGCCACCTTTTAAAGCAACTTTGCTAAGATAACACAGAGTTAAACATTTCCTTATCTATGTTAAACACCTTTATGATTCAAACTGAAAAACAGCACTGCAAACCCATTTCCCTCTCTCCCACCCCATGGCTGGCTTTGGAGAGTGGCCAAATTAAAGTGGCCAGTTCCATTTCTGGGCTCTGAATACCAACCCAATTCTGCTGTGTTTGGGTTTCCAGTACACAAGAAGACTTAAAGAAAAATAAGATGAGTTTAATTTATGCTGTTTGAAATAGTAAGAGAAATAAAGCAGCCCAGCAGATCGCTGTATTCCTACCTGCAGCTCATGAGGCTGGTGCACATTCCTGCAAGCTGCCTCCCAAAAAGCTCCTGCACCCTGGATTTTCATGTGCAACATTCCCTGGCACTGCAGCTTGGGCATGGAAACACCAGGATCCTGCACCTGGGACCAGGTGTGCAGGAGATCAGGGCACACAGCCCAAAGGTGTGGGAGAGCAGAGGGCAGGGGGGTCTCAGGGGGGCACAGCCTGTGCCAAGGGTTCCCCACCCTCCAATCTCCCACCCAGCCCTTCCCTCTAGCAGTGGGAGCCATTCCCTGGGTCCTGTCCCTCCATCCCTGTCCCCAGTCCCTCTGCAGCTCTCCTGGAGCCCTCTAGGCCCTGGCAGGGGCTCTGAGGTGTCCCTGGAGGTTCTCTCCTGTGTCTCCCAGCCTGGCTCCAGCCCTTCCCTCAGCTCTGTACCCTCTGCACTTGTTCTGACAGCTCCACACCTGCCTTGTGCTCCCCCTGCAAACCAAAGCACTCTAAAAACACAAGTGGGGCCCAGCTCCTGAGCCAGGACAGAGGGAGACATCCACCAGGCTGCTCCCTTTTCCCAAAATACAAACCCAACACATCCAAAGGTGCAATCCCTGTGAGAACCTCCAAACAGCGTGGGTGGGACCCCACAGCCAAGGGGTGACAGGGACAGGGGCACACCAGGGTGGAAAACCTCAATCCAGAGGAGCATCCTGCAGCCCCCAGAGCCAGCCAGGCTCCTCCTCAGACACTGAGCAGCCCAGCACAGCCCTTGCATTCCAATGAGGAGCTGGAATCCAGCTTAAGGCAGGCACCACATCCTCTGTGCCTGTCCTGGTGCTTTGGGAGCAGCCCTGACCCAGAGCTCCCAGCAGGGGCTGCACATGGGAGGGCAGATTTAAATGTTGTTATCCCACAGGACAGCTAAAACAAGGCTTGGGAATATGCTGGAAACCCCAGAGCACACCCACAGCTGTCTGGGACGCCAAGCACCACATGAGACCCCCAGGCCTGCAGCAGGAGCCTGGGGAGGGCTTTGGAGAGCTCCTGGAACCCTAATTGGAACTGTTTCCTGGAGAACAGGGTGTGGTGATGCCACTCACCACCACATCCAACTCAGAGGCACCTTCCACTGCACAAGTGATCCTGAAACATCTGCTCCTGCTTGTTTTTGGGCTCTCCCTTCTTGCAGGCAGAGCACCCTGGGACAGGCAGGGGTGTGAGCACTGCAGGGGAGTTCAGTGATTCCCCTGCTCTGCCTGTCCCCTCTGCCACAGCAGCAGCTCTGTCCTGGCTCAGGTGTCTCCTCCTGGCTTCTCCCAAACGTCATGCACCACCTGCAGCCCCTGTGCTACCCCAGCAGTCCCTCACACCCCAGGGAGATGCTCCCAGAGATTTCTGCAGCTGTGCCCAAGCCCTTGGGCTTGCAGGGGACAGCGTGGGGACAAAATTCAAGCAGCTAAGAATCAGCAGCAACTGGTTTTGAGCCATCCCTAGCACAACATTGAAGGTTTTAAAAGAGAACCCCAGCAATCCTGGCAGCACTGGACATTCTGTTTGCATGGAATGCTCTAATTAACTCTGCCCAGCACTTGCTTAACAAACTCACATGTTTTTCCTCAATTTTTTTTTTCCTCCTCCTGTGTCTTTCACCAGCAGAGATTTTCCACATCTTCAACAGGGGAAGGAGAAATTGTCTCCAGTCATGTAGACTCCATTACTGGGAGAAAGGTGTGAACAGCAAGCATGCCTGGCAGACGGATTCATTATCCCACCGTGTCCTTTATAATGGGAAATGAAAAGCCCATTCTGGTAACTACACTTTATTATAATAGGTCAGAAGAAGTGAAAGGCATCATCTTATAAAATTAACTTCATAAAGACTGCCTTAAAAAAGAAAAAAAAAATATATCTCTTTGCCAGTTTATCCACTGCATCTCCCTGCAGAGATTTTTTTCTTCTCCCACAAGGGGCTGACACCCAAGTCTTGTCCCACTTCACTTTTCCCCTCCATCAGAAGGAATAGTTCTTTTTCCTCCTAATCAGGCCCAGACACTTGCTTTGCCAGATGCAATAAATGCCATGTCTTTGTCAAGACAGAGAAAATAGTCAGCAAAGGAGTTAAAATGAAGAGAGACACCCACCCCCAAAGGTCTTTGCCAGAAGCAGTGTTACTTTCTCTGTAGGAAAGTCAGAATATGGAGATAAATGCACCTGATAACCTGTTCTTTGCTCTGCAATACCTTTCAATTGCTTTTCTGCTCACTGCTTCTTTACTCAAACTAAAGTCTAAACTCAAACTAGCTGATAATAGTTTTGTGATTTATAATAATTTTGTGATTTACCAGCTTTGTCTGCCGTTCCTACAGGTGCAAGGCAAGGGATGGCCAGAGGGAGGACAGAACACCTTCCACACTAAACCCTGATCTCCCTCTGAATTTTGTCTGCCACAGCTAATTAGCAGGGGAGGGCTGGAACTAACAACTGCAAACTCCAGAGTTTTGCTCTCAGATATATATTCTGCAAAGAAAAGAAGAAACAACTTCATCCCCAAACACACAACTCCAAGAGCTGCACCCTTTGGTGGGACAAGCAGCAGCTCTGCCAAACTTCAAGCACACCCTGGGCTGTGTCCATCCCCCTGGGTTGCTTTGGATTCTATTAAGTGTTTTTCTAAATTTTATCATTCCCTATCCGAGGAAAATTAAACCCCCATCTCCTCAAAACATTATAAACCACTCGCAAAGCAGCCTGGTTTTCCATCTCCATGGAGCTGGTGCAGCCAGAGGGAAGGAGGATGGAAGGGGATGCTCTGAAACAAAGAGTTAATTGGAACTCCCAATGAAGGCTGCATGGATCTCATGTGATAGATTCTTAAAGGAGCCCAATTTTCAGAAATTGCCAGGGCTCCAATCTGTGAAAATGTGGCCATTCACAGATCTCCAATTCAGCTTGCCATGTCTGGAGTTCCCTTTGAAAAAAAAAGTCTTGCCATAAAAGCCCACAATTTGGTAGCAAAAATTAGCAGCCTTCATGGGATAGCAATCCCTTTGTCTCTCCTCCCCTAACTGTGGCTCTTTGCAAAGAACTAAGCACCATTTACCTTTTGTTATTTTTCCAGGTAGTAAAGAGAAGAGTAGGATCTAATCAAGAACAAAAATGGGTAAAATAAAAAAACACACCCACAAAAGCTAAATCTTCACACCTCGCCCAAAAGCAGCCCCTTGTAATTGAACAGCATTTCTCCCTCTGAAGAAGATAACACCTACCTCAAAAAAAAAGAAGATAAATAAATCCCTTGAGAGTGCAAGAGAGGCTAGAACCCCCAGGAGAAGGTGGCAGGACATGCTCTGGACCAGTGTCACACCCCAGCAAAGCCACTGGGGCTGGGGTGGGAGGAGGGCAGCACCTGAGCCTTGTGGAACTGCTAGAAGAGGATTATTGTGCAGGCAGAGGACCTGAGCTGTTATCAGAGCATTCCTGACTCCCCTCAAACACCTTCACTAAGCACCACCTTTCTCCAATCCAAGAAACAGGACCTGGTATCCCCAAATTCCAACATGAAGAAGTTCCTCCAGGCTGCTGTAGGAGCACAGGCAATGGTTCAGGACAAGGCTGAGAATTTCAGTGATGGATCCATAAACAAGATTCAAAAGTGTAAAAGCAGCCAGGGCAGGGATCCCTGAAGTGCCAGTGCTGAGCAGCTACAGCACCTTGAAAAATCCACTATTCACAGCACCCAGCTCCCTTGTTTTGCTGTCCCAGGGTCATCAGCACCTTCTGTGGGGCCATTTGAGAAAGGGGACAAAGCTCAAAACATGGAAATATTTGTTTGGGGGAGAAAAATAAATATATATACACACATAAAATGTGTTATAGATATTTTTTGAACAGTATTAGCATTATTCATATATTTGTCTGAGGTAACACATATACATAGATTCGGTGTGGATGTATATAATATGTGTGTGTACATAAGTACACACATATAAATTGGTATTCATTTCTAAATTCATATTTATTTCTTTCTAAATTAATATTTGCTTGCTTTAAAATGAATATTTATTTATTTTTTTCCTGCTGCACAGCTGGAAGGTGTCTCTGGAGCAGGTGAAACAATAGGGAAGCTGCTCCTCCTGTAAAACCTGGGGCTGTCACCCTGTGTGGTGATGCCTGGCTGGCTGTCCCTTGCTGTCCCCAGCCTGGCTGTCCTGGGCAGGCTAAGAGTGCCCCCTGCAGCCCTGCCAGCCCTTCCACTGCCAAAGGACTGTTTGCCATTCCCAATAAATCCCTAACAAAAGACAAACTAAGACAGTTTCTAAATGCAGAGCAAACCCAAAGCTGCAGAGCAAACCCAAAGCTGCAGAGCAAACCCAAAGCTGCAGAGCAAAGGCAGCTGCTTTAAAGGCACAAACAAAGCAATCCAGGAGGGTGAGCTGATGGGCAGGGCTCTGCTGTGCCTGGTTTTGGCTGCTCCAGAGGAAAGGAGGGATGGCAGGAGTGAAAGGAGTGTGTCCCCCTCAAGCTGCTGGATTTTGTTTAGAGGATAAGCCCTCTCTGGACAGCCCAGGTAAATGAAAGGGATGCTCCAGGAGCACTGGCACCAGCTGGAAGCTGCACGTTCCCTGCAATATCAATCAGATGTTCCCCTGCCCCTCCTCTCCGCAGCTCTGAGGTGCCAGACAAGACAGAGGGAAAAAACCCACACCAAAAACCCCCCACAGGCTCTGTGCTTGTGATGTACAAACCCTCCCAGAGCCTTGAACTTCGCCTCAGCCCCAGCTTTGCTGGCTCGAGCTTTACGAGGGTCACGTCTACAGCTCAGAGTGTTGGGATTTAAATTAGCACAGCTCCACGTGCTGAGGAAACTCAGCATGGGCACTGGCAGCCCAGGGCTTCTGCCTGAACCCCTCAGGGTGGAAGGGAAGCAAAAGCATCCAAGCTGCACAGCACAAGGAAAACTTTCTGCTCTTCTAGAGGCATCTTCTTCTTGTGCCCAGCATCACTGCCCTATCCAAATGACAAGTCCTGCTTTGCCTTTAGTGAAATCCCTGGAATTCATCCCAAATGAGTGCTGCAACACAGAGCTTTCTTTACCCACAGCCACACAGGAACCACATCTTCACACAAATAGAGGAGGAGGAATTTCATGAGGGAAACACAACCAAACCACTGCCAGGGGCTTTTCACTGTGTGGTCTGAGAAGGTTTTAAAGGGTTAAGCAACACCTCAAATTTCCCCTTTGGAAAGAAATGCCCCAGATGTGACTGAAGCACCCAACTCCTGCTAGGACAGGCCCACAGAGGCCACCTGCCAGCACAGCACCCTGTGGGTGGGAGCTGGCACAAAAATCCCTCCTGCAAACCAACAGCAGAGCAGGCACCAGGGCCTGGGCAGTGAGCAAAACATCCTTGTCCTGGGAGCAGTAAAGATGGTTTTCCTTTTACAAAGTTCTGCTTATTTTTCAAGTAATTTCAAAATTTTGCTTGTATGGAACAAGGCTTAAGTCACAGCACACAGAAGCTGTGGACACAACACAGAGGTGATCCCCAAATCCCTGTTTTCACAAAGACAACACAAAACTCACAATATTTACAATCTGAGACAGACCCCATAGGAAAATCCCAGCAGCTCCACCCCAGACCCAACAAAGCACTTTCCTACCTGAAGAGTTCCCTGATTTCCCTGACAGTGGCCTGGAAGGGGATGTTTCTGACCAGGATCTTGGAAGTTTTCTGCTTCTTGGCAGTCTGTTTCTTTCGGGCTGATTTCACAGCAGGCCTGGAAGCCAACAGGAAGGGCAGGTAAAGACCACGGAGCAGCAAAGTCCCTGGGAACTGTGGCTCCCCCACGATTTGGGATGTGGAAAATTGAGGCACCAGCTCACACTGGCATCCTTGGTTGTGACAGTGGCAATGCCACACAGGACACAAAGAAGGATCAGATTCTAAACACCCTTAAATCCCACATCTGAAAGTGAAATCTTGCTTCAACTGAGGTCCTTGGCTCACATTTGCCACCAAATTTTGCCCTTTAATTGTCATTTAATTTAATGAATATATTTTTTAAATTAGTTTAAATGTAAGCTAAGTTTGATTCTCTTTCTTCCTGGTTTGTAAAACAGCAAATGAAATTTTCTAACAGAGTATTACATTTTTTTACCTCTGGAATTGTATTGCATTTGGACATGGTCAGAATTTACAAAAGACAGCAGCTTATTCCATAAAGCAAAGCACTTCCCATTGTGGCCTGGATACCTGCTGAAGGGCTTTTCAAAATCAAACTGGATAAAAATGGTTTATGAAATAATTGAAATACAAAGTGCAGGCACAGGGAGCTGTCAGGCTGCTTCTGGTCCCCAGGAACCAGATTTTCAAACAAATTTTGACATTTAACAGATATCACTTCCCATAGGGTTTCCAGAGTGTCTGAAGGACAGTGTTTAGGTGCCAGCATTCAAATAGCTGGATTAATCTGCAACTCTGCAGTTCAAATGTTCTGTGCTGAGTAAGGAACTAGAAAGGAATCCCTAAAAACCGAGGCCAACCCCAAGTAAATTCACTCACAAGTAACCAACTCCTCTGTGCCTGACTGCCCACACAAAAGGAGGTAAATCCAAACTTTTTTATCAAGCAAGAAACCTGGTTTTGTCTTGATTTGATCAGAATATTATTCTTAAGCTCCTATTCTTTCAGATGAATAGGTAAAAACTTCATTACCCAGAGAAGATTTCTCTCCAAGAACTTTTTAAACCTTTGGGAACGGGCAGTGCTGCCTGAACTGTCACCAAAGCAGAGGATTTTTCTTTGAGCAGGGAAGAAAATTGTCTGGTTCTCACTTTGGGCTCATTTTTGGGGCCCCAGTTCAGCTCATTCCTCTTTTTTTTCCTTTCAAGCAAAAATGCCTCTGAGTAAAGCAGAGCAAAGGCTGATATGTCCAACAGCTGGAGCACTCCTGGTCACATCCCTCTGGATGCAGATGTTGGGGAAGAAGCTCCCAAGGATTACTGCAGCTGAAATGTTACTGAGGTGAGAGGTGAACCTTACCTGACAGCTCTCTCTGAGAGCTTCACCTCCAGCTTATGCCCATCCACAGTGCAGCCCTGGGAGAAACAGCAGGAAAAAAGATATAATTAATAGAATTAACATATAATTAATAGAAATAAACATATAAAAGAATTAGTAGTCAAAGCAGCACTAAATTAACATGAACCAGCATTTGTTGTGTGAGGGGGTAATTTGGGTCTCTGCCCCCTGCAAGGGGCACCTGACAGGAAAACTGATGAAAATTCAATCCTTGTACATTTTCTGGGATTTCCACGTTGGATCAGCACTGAGAAACACACTTTCCCACACTTCTGTCCTTTTACCAACCCTCTTCCCTCAAAAACCTGGCCCAGTTTAGAGGCTTCTCCACCTGCCCAGTGCAACCCACACCCTCAGCTCCATCTGGAACTGCCAGGTTCCTGCAGGTCCCTGGGCAGAATTCCAGGCTGGCAGCTCAGGCTCACCTGGAGCTGGCGCAGGGCTTTCTGAGCACTCTCTGGCTTCTTGTACTCCACAAATCCAAAGCCCATGGAAAGCAAAGTGCCTGTCAGGAGGGAAAGGGGACTTGGTAAGAAAGCAGCGAGGATACAAGATATAAAACAAATCAGGAGCAAGCACCAATTGCCAAAACTGGGGGACAAAAGCTTAATATGCCATGAAGTAAGTCCATGGCTGGACCTGGATGCTCCTTCTGAGCACTCCTGGCTGAGCTTTTTGGAAAGGCACTGCTCTGGACCAGCTGGTTTTGGTGCTGATGTGAAAAGGGGATAACAGATGTTTTGGTTTGCACAATCTCAGTGCAACTTCCTTAAACAAAACTGCAAAACAAGTGCTGGTCACAACCAGGGGAAGGGACCCTGTTGTGGAGACAGACATTCCATAATCTGGAGTGGGCAGCTGCCACTTCCACAGCACAGGAGAGACATCTCTTCCCCTCCCTGCAGAGCAAAGGTCTGACCTGCAGTCACACCACACCCCTGAGTGTTATCCACCCCAATACAGGAGCCATAATTAAGGGACAGTTAATAACGAGGGGAGGAAACAACAGCCCATTTCCAACTGCAGCACCTCAGCAGTGGCAGCGTTGGGATGCCCTCAGTGCCAGAAGGGATCAGGGGCTACAACATCAGCCCACACCTACAGCCAGACCCACCAGCAGAACTGAAGAATTCCCTTTATTTCTTTCTCTCCCAGTGGATCTGAGTTTTCCAATACCACGTGACAGGGAAGTTCTGTCAAGGGACAGTGCCACAAAGCTGTGCAGCTCCCAGAGGGAAACCACAGCTCCTCCAGCCAGTGCTCAATCCAAGTCCTCAGGAAGTGAGAGCAGCCAACAGCAGGCACAGCCACTCATCCCTGCAGCCTGGGGGGCTCAGGCTGGCAGGGAGAAGGCAAACCAAACCCACTCAGCACAGCTCTCAGCCAGGCATCCTTGAGGATCTGGCCATTTCCAGGATAATGCCGGCTTTAATCACCACGGGGCACCGGCCCCCGTCAGCCTGCATCCCATCTCTCCTGTCATCCTGAAGGAGTTTGGCTTCTCCCATCTCAACATCTCAAGAGAAGGTCACATCTCCACAAATCCCACAATGGAGCTTAACCTTCTGACCGAGCCCTGGGGGAAGGTTTGGCTGCTGCTTGCAGCCGTTTTGACGGGAACACTTCTGGAAGCACTGAGGATTTTGCCAGCAGGAGCACAAATGCTCAGCCAGATGAATGCTGAAGCAATGCCACACCTGAGCCCACAGCAGCCAGCTGAGGGAAGGAATTGAACAGCAACATCTAGAGTACCTGCTTTGTCTTTCTTCTTGGATATTGTGCAGCTCTTCAGGGCTCCCACTTTGGAAAACGTCTGCAAGGAATTTGGACACGTGATTGAGTTCCCTTTGACACAGGCTTTAACTCAACTGCTCCTCCCCCAGCACACACCTGCAGGCACTGCAGCTGAGCCTTTCCTCACCAAATTATTTCTGTACAAATGTACACACACACACACACAAAGAGTTTTAAACATACCAAGACATGTGTTCCCAGAAATCCCCCACCACCCCTCAGGGACAGTGCAGGGATCTGAGCTGGATCTGGGGGAATGCTCTGGATTACAAGAGGCTCTCAGGGCCTTAAGGGTGGGTGGTGCCTGTAATGTCCCCAGAACACAGCTCTTCCCAAAAATGGGGGCCTGGAGGGTAGCAAACTACTTATTTGACTCCCTTGTAAAGCCAGAAAAAAGGACAAATCCCAGCCCCCCTCTGGACATTTATTTGTCCACAGCTGGACCAGAGTCTCCACACAGTCCCACAGGTCCAGGATTCTTGGGCCACGAAATGTGGCATTTCACACTGCTACCAGAAGTGCCAGAGATGGGAAATTCCAGCTGCTTTTCCTTATTTTGGTATTAACACCCCACACAACTTCAGGAATGCCACGCTCTCTCCCACATGCTTTGTTGAGGTGAAGCAGCACAATACCAGCAGAAGCTGAGAGGAAAAGCACATTCAGAAATCATAATTTATTTATTTTTTCACTGCCTCTCTCACATGAAACAGTGGCAGAGCTGCAGCAGTGCCTGTCCCAAGGAGGAGCATTACAGAAAACATGGGAAATGAGGAATGTTAGAAGATTTCCTACTGCCTCCACCTGTCTCTAGGTGGAATTAAACCCCACCAAAACAGGTTCAGATGCATTTGTCTTAACTGACACCTGGAGTGATGTTCCCAGTGCCAGCAGAACCCAGTGCTGTCTCACTAGGTGACACTGCATTGTTTAATGTTTAAAGGATTTCAGCTTTATCCTTATTGCTCACCTCCTTCAGCGTGTCTTCTGTGGTGGCAAAGTTCAGGTTTTTGATGAACAAGGTACACCCAGGAATATTTTCTTCTTCCTCCTCCTCTTCTTCTTCCTCCTCTTCCTGTGCTGCTGCTTCCTCTGAGTCTTTAATGGCTACACAAGAAGAATAAATCCAACTTTGTAAGATGCAACAAAGCCACATTTTGGGAGAGTTGCCTGCTCAAATTGTGGGGGATCCCCTGGGATGGGTTATTTAGGGAGGGAATATCAGCCCTCACAGTGGGAAGTCACCCAGACAAAACATGTCCTGGGGCTTGGCACAGCAGCAGAGAAACACAGAGACCCCCAGCAAGTCAGCCAGAGCTCTTACCTGGTTCCAGCCCTGCTTCATCCTCCTTTCCTGGAACCACAGCTTTTCTTTTCTGAGGGGTTGGGCTGAGGAAAACCCCCATTGGAGCCCACTCCAGATACAAGGGCACAGAATGAAACTGTGAAGAGAAGACAGGAGAGAAATGAGGAGTGAAGGGCAAGGCCTGAAGGAAAAACGCTGCTCTCAGCTTCATTCTCACCTCACATCACTTTGTAATGGAAAACTGCAGTGGAAAAGCTGAGTAACCTCAAGAGGCTGAACTTTGTCACAAAAGGATCCAGCCTTACAGCACCACAGCCTAAACTCTGTGACACAAAAGGATCCAGAATTACAGCAAGAACCACAGCCTAAATTCTCTGACACAAAAGGATCCAGAATTACAGCACCACAGCCTAAACTCCCTGTCACAAAAGGATCCAGCCTTACAGCACCAGAGCCTGCCATGGGTCACTCCTGGATTGTGAAAGGGAAAAGAAGCCCTCCAGCTGTGTCACAGCCCCCTTCTCCCCTGCAGGCTGAGCCCTGCTCTGCTGTCCCAGGCACCTCCCTAAATCCAAAGGACACAGGCTGGGCCATCAGTGGCTCTGGGATAACTCCCTTCCCACACTCATTCCCCGTGCCCTTCCCAACTCACCAAGCTCCCACGCCCCTGGCAGTGCCCCCACCTTGGTGTAGGCCAGCCTGGTGAAGGCTTGCTTGGCCTCTGTGGGCTCCAGGAACTCCACAATGGCTGTGATGCCTCCCTCTGGCAGCAGCACCCGGCCCAGGCTGCCGTGCTTCCCAAAGAGCTCCTCCAGCTCCATGGGGCTCGTGCCGGCCGGCAGGTTCTTCACCAGGATCACGGTCTTGCTCCTCTCACCAGCAGCCTGGCACAGCCAGCAGGGAAAGAAAGGAGATGGGATGTAAGAGAGCAAATCCAGCAGTTTTCTAACTGGAGACTTTGGGTGTGACAGGCTGTGCTCTCCCTCTGTCCGTGTTGCTCCTTTCCCAGATCCGAATGGACCAACAGTTGTGTAGGAAACTCTGCCTGGAAAATCCACACCCCACTACAAGCACATCTCATGGATGGAGGTTTCAGCTGCAGATCCACAGGGCTCCTTCCCTGCCTGCAGCAAGCTGCCCACCACCCTAAAGCCATCATATTATGGACTTCACCCATCCCGAGGGCAGCTGCATTTTCAGATGGATGTATTTCCTTACTCACCAGGGAGGGTTCAGTCCTGCACCATGCTAAGGATTTAATTACCAATCTCCAGGAGAGCTGAGGACACCAGGCCTACAAGAGGTGGATCCCCACTGGTGAGCCTCTCACCTGGCTGAAGGAATCCAGGCTGACTCCGTTTTCCACGAGGAACCGGCGGATTTCCTGGACCAGCTCCGTTTCTCCCAGAGCCACTCTCACTGCCACGCTGTCTTTGCTCTCCTGCAGGCAAGAATTCAGTCACCTGCTGCTCTCAGAAGCAAAGGGAATGTGGCAGGCAGCTTGAGGGCAAAATGCTCTAGCTCCTCTGGAGCTGCTGGGAATTGTGCTCTTGGAATTCAAACACATCCCAAAGCAAAATGAAACTTCCAGGAGGGATCTGAGCTTTAGGGTCTAAATTCCCACCAACTTCTAGTTATACAGAAATGCAAAACTGAGCCACAGGAAAGCAGAGAGGGAAGGAAGGCTGGGGACCAAGGGATCAATAGGCTCAGGACAGCACCACAGCCCCCAGCCTGTGTGGCACCCATGGATGCACTGAGGCTTTTCCTGCACAAGAGCAGGAAGGCCCTGGCCACAAAGAAACAGGCAGGAAAGTGATGTCCCCCCCACCCCAGCTGATCCATCACAACCCAACTCACAGCATCCAGCACTTGGCTTTTGGAAGCATTGTACTTCTGGGCCATGGCATCAGCCACAGCGTTTGTCCCCACAAAGAGCGAGTTCCAGTTGTGGGAGCTGGCAAAAGAAAACACAGCCAGGGTCAGGCATGGGGCCCCTCTGGTCAGTAATCCTGGGAAAAAGCAGCTCTGAGCACCACCATGAGCAGGCAGGGTGAAGAGAGAGGGAAAGAAGGGTGGAAGATCCCTAGAGAAGGGACAGGATGAGCGAGATGTGACTGGAGAGCAAACAGAGCAGTGCAGGCAGCAGAGCTCTGCTTCCCCAGACCTGACTGGTCACAGCTCTGCAGCTCAAGTTCAGGTGCTGGCTCAGAGGAACACAGCTTCCCAGCTGGAGTCCTAAACACACAAACCCCATCCAAGCAAGGTTGCATCCATCTCCCTTCAAGACAGAAAGGATCAGCCACTTCTTTCAAACAGATTTGTCACACAGCAAAGAAAAGCTTCTACAAGCTTTACAATTACAGGTGGCCAAGCAGAGAAAGGCCCAACTGATCTGAAACCACAGCCCCCTGAAGAATCACAGAATCAGACTAACTCACGTTAGAGAAGTAACTCAAACCAAAGCCATTCAAAGCCTGCTGTTCTCAATTTCTGCTGAGCTACTGCAGCTACTTGGGCAGAGGAGCCAGGGAGGTAAGAGAGAAAGGAAACAGAGCTGCACAGCAAATGCTTCATCAGCTCTGGGAATCTCTGCAGCCCCTGTGAGGATCCCACAGCATTTCTGGCAGTCTGGCAGCCTGTGCTGTACCTGGCACTGTTGGCTTTGTCCTTGGCCTCTTTGCGCTTTTTGTAGGAGGAAGACTCTTCTGCGTCTCCATCTTCCACTTTCTCCTTTTTGATTGTGGAGGGTAAAATATGCATCATTCTGCCCTGCAAGACAGGAAGAGGAGCTCCAGCAGCTCTGGAATAATCCACAGACGCGGAAAAAATTTCCTAGTCAGACAGCCATGGTGGAAGGAGGGAATTTTCCTTCTATAAGGAGCCACAACTGCAAATCAAAGTGGCCACACAGTGTGAAACAGAGCTCCCTCCCCACCTCTACCAGGACTTTGATGTCTGTAAAGCTGTTTAAACCAAGCTACTCTACCAAAAGAACCTGCAGGAGAGCCTCAACCTCTATAACAAAGGCCAGAAGCAAACTCTCAGCCACATTCCCAACAACTGCAGCCCAAAGCACAGGAAAAGCATCAGCTGCTGTACCTGGAACACCTGCCCATCCAGCTCTGCCAGGGCCTTCACAGCATGCTCAGGGATCATGTAGGTGATGAAGGCAAATCCTTTGGGTTTCTTGGTGAATTTCTCTATGGGGAAGTGGATGTCCGAGATGGGTCCTGCAGGAGGCAAGGCTTGGTGGTCACAATGTCCCTGCACAGCTCTGAGCTGGCACCTCCCAGACACAATCAGGGACCAGGGGAGCAGCTCTGCATGTGGAGAGCCACCAGCCTGGGCCAGGAGCTGCAGAGGGATGAGGCAGGACCAGCACAAGCATCCCAAGCCCAGGTGTGGCAGCTCATGGGCTCTGACAGGTGACACAAACCAGGCAGGCTCTGAGCACCTGCCTTCACCTTCAGTCAGGGAAAAAGCCTTGCACAGCCTCACCCTCTCTGCCCCAGGATGCCAAAATAACCTTAAATGTGTTTAATCTGGAGGTAGAAGAGGGAAACTTCAAACCTACACCCCAAGTTTGGAATGTCAAGTGGATCTCAAGGATTCACCTCTAACCTGCAGGGAGCCTCCTGCCAAGCAGGCTCACATTATCACACCAGAGGATAAGGATGAGGGGAGCCAGGCCTGTCCAAGAGATGTGGGACACAGAGATCTGTCCATTCTCACCCAGCAGGAAAACCTCTGGACAAAGGAAAGATGCTGCCCTGCAAGTCCCAGTCCCGTGGCAAACACTCACCATACTTTGAAAAGACCTTCTCCAAGTCCTCCTCAGTGCTGGTGAAAGGCAGATTCCTGACAAAGAGTCTCCCTGATTCTGACAAGTCCTCTTCCTCCTCATCATCCCTCAGCCTCCTTTGCCAGGGCTGGTGGTCAGGTTTGGCTGGAACAGTTTCTTTTGGGATGTTCCTGCACCGGGAAACCTCCACACAGCGTCCACCTGAGCCCCAAACAACACAGGGAGGTTGGGCACCTCCCAAGGCCACCAGCAAACAACACCCAAGGGCCAGTGGTGCCTTGAGAGCCCACCTGGGACAGAGGCTAGCCAGAGTCAAAGGAACAGAGCAGGTGTTTGTTAAAAGGCCTTCAAAGGATGCACCCTGGGCAGGACAAGAGCTCAGCCGAGGCTACACCCAGGATGGACTCTGGGTCACGAGTTCTGACACTTTTCAAAGTTTGGGTTCATTTACATATTGGGTTAATTGTCCAATTACAGCTTCAGGTTATGAAGTCCCATCCTCCCAGATTGCTCTGCTCAATTTGCTGTTTATACTTTTTGGGCCTGAGGCTGCAAGGGTGTCCTTGGGCTGGAAAAGGATTGTCCTGTCTGAACTGTGAGGAGAACTTGCTAACATTTCATATGAAGTTCAGAGTTCTACACTAATGCAATACAGAGTCTGGAAAATATGAAAGCTAAAACATCACAAAGAGCCCAGGGTTAGACACAATTGCAGCCCCACAGGCTCTGAGCAGAACTCAAAAATAAGGGGGAGGTGGGGGCTGTAAGAGTCAGTGTTCATAAAAATCAGGGAATCAACCCCAGCCCCTTTCAGAGAGCCCCAGCCTGATCCAAAGAGCCATTCCCATCCTGCACACAATATCTGCAAGCAGAATTTCAGGGGTTACTCCAAGGGTTAGGCCAAGCCCAGGGCTCCACCCCAGCCCTGCAGCACTGTCTGTACAAAGCTGGACTTGAGCTGGGTTATTTTTATCCCAACAAAAACACGGCAAAACACGAGGAGGGCCCCAAAACCCCACCCCTGTCACTGCAGCTGGTTTATCCTAAGGAACAATCCCCCCTCCATCTGCCTGGGAAAAACTCCAATCACAGGAGCTACTTGTGCAGGGAACACTCGAGCAGCTGAGCTCCCAGAGCCAGAACAAGGAGGAACAAACAGCCCTTACCCAGGAATTCTTTCCTCCGCTTCAAGGCCCTTTGCATTTCTGCTTCACTCTTCAAGTCAACAAAGATGTAACCTTGGAGGAAGGCAAGGTTCAACTGAGCATCATGTGGGGAACACACACAGCCACTAATTGGGTAATTAAGGGTGAATTGGGCTTGCTTTAATACAGATTCCTATAGATAGAGCATTCAGCTCCCATGAAAAGTTTCAATCCAGCCTGGAAATGGCCATGTCAGACTGGAAGGCTGCCTTTTCAAAGCTTATTCTCTATACACAAATCAAAAAAACCCCATGACTTAGCAGCTGGAGGAGGCTTTCACAGGTGCCTCTGAGAGCAAATAAAAGGTGCATCCTTGTTGGACTAAAGGAAAAGAGCAGGCAGCAAAGCTCCAAGGACCTGATCACACAGATCAGCAGTGCCCTGGGCTGCTGCAGCTATCCCAGAGGAACAGGCTTTTCCTTGGCATGGTTTGGGGTGTTCAGAATAAAGTTCTGGATGCAGCTCAATAAAAAAAAGGCTACTGCTGCTACTCCTAAGGGAGCACAGCCAACATTACTCTGCCCAGGGCATCCTGTGGGCAGCAAGTAGGGCAGGAGAGCTGCAAAGTCACAGAAAGGTCTCCAAGAATCAGGCCACAAGCCAGGGATTTGGAACTGCAGACTGAAGGAGCAGGGGGTGACCAAGAGGTCCCTTAACTCACAGATCCCACCCCCCTTCCACACACAGCTTGTACCTGAATTCTTCCCCTGGGCCTTTGTTTCAATCCGGATTGCCACTGGCTTCAGAGGGAAGAAAAATTCCCGAATTTTTTGCTGTGAGAAGAATTGGAACTGTTTGAACAAGTTCCCAGACACAAGAAGCAGCAAGTTGCAGGCTTAGGTTTTTATACATAAAACACCCTGCTCAACAAACAGATCTCTGTGCAAAAACAGTTCAGAAATTCCCCTGACCACCCACACCACCCTCAAAAGAGTGCAAAGTTTCTGCAAACACCTTGCAGGAACACTCTGAGCCACCCTGGGCCTCCCTCCCCAGCTGGGAAACCAAACTTGCCTCAGTGATGTTGGAGGGGGCCCCACGAAGCTTCACTGTGAAGGGAGTGCTGCCTTCCCCTGAGCTGCCCTGGCCCTGCACAGAGGAGGGGGAAGAAAAGGGAGAAAAAAGCTGAATGGAAGAACAAAAATCACAGCACAACCAGCTGGGCCTGGCCAACAAACAGGAGGCTGAAGAGTGGGAGGGGATATCAGGAGATTCCCACAGCTGCTGCAGCAGCCTGGGGCAGGAGGTGCCAGCTGAAGGTGCACTGCCATGAAAAACTGAGTTCTGCTGTTTCCAGGACAGCATTTCCTGGGGGAAAAAAACCCAAAAAGCCTCTGAAAAAGGGCACTAGCAGCACTTATCTGGAAGCCCCATCTTTGGGAATTTAGTGAGCCCCAAGGAGATTCAGCACAATTTGTAAATGGGTCACACCAAGAATGCCAGGAAAGCTGGTGCCCTGCCAGGCTGCCAGCTCATCCCTGCAGGGACTGACAGACACCTGCTATCCACAAAGCTGCTGCTCCAAAGAAGGCAGAAAACCACTTCAGCTGTACCTCCAGCGTGGATCCTTTTTTCTTCTTCCCCACTGGTGTTTTTTGCTCTGCCTGTTGGGCTTTTGGCTTCCCCTTTTTCTCTGGGTGGGTTTCTGCAATGCCTGAATCCTCCTCAGTCTCACTTTCCTCTTCCTCCTCCTCACTCTCTGTTTCTTCCTCTGTACTGGACGAGGAGGAAGAATCCTTCACCACTTTGGATTTCAGGTAATCCATATCTGAGAGCTCTTTGCTGGTAGCTGCCTTCTTCCCTTCTTTCTTTCCTGGAAGAGAAGAGAGAGCAGAGTTTATTTTTTTTCACTCAGATGCTGCTGCTCTCCCCCCAAGCCAGGAAAAAGCTGAGAATTGACACAATCATGACCATCACCTCCTTATCCTCTACCTTTTCCATGGGAAAGGGTTGAGGACAGCAGAGAAATTTCACCTCAGCACCTCCAGACTGACAGCCTGGATTTCAAGCAACAGTTCACATATAAAACACATTAGGAAGGCGATTGAGGTACCCCAGGATAAAGTAGTTTGCCACAATTATAACAATACCCCAAGCAGGCCTCAGAGAAGGGTTTCAAGTGTTCAGTTTTACAGGGAAAGGGACACAATCACACCTGCATTTGAGTTACCCAAGGAGAGGTGAGGAGCAGCAGGGAAAACACCACTCACTCCACCAGAACAGCCTAAGGGAACCCCATGGAGGGAGGGAGAACAGCTCCAAACCCACAGCCATCCCTGCTGCAGGGACACTGGATTCTAAACCACACACAGCACACTGCAGCCCAGACTTGTGAGCCTTCAGAAGGAACCCACTGCTCCAGATTTCCCCTCAGGAGATCCTGAACCCTGTCCCTCAATTTCCAGACACGTGCATCAAAGGCAGACCCAAGTTCACAGACACCCACAGGTTCCTGAACAACAGGAACCACATCCAGCCCTGGAAATCCTGCAGGTGAAAGGGGCTGCAAGTAGGAAAGCACTTCAAGGAAAGCTGCAGATGTTTGCCCTGTTACTTCTCCCTAAAAGAAAAGCACAATTGCCACCCCTGAATAGCAGACACTGCATTTGCCACATTTCCCAAACCTGGGAAAACAGCCAGACTTTGCCAGCACACAGGAAGGTCAGAGCCACCCTCTGGTGACACTGATCCAGTCCTGTCCCTCCCCACAGCCACTGGGACCCAGACCAGCTCCCCTGGGTACCTTTGATCTCCTCCTCATCCTCAGAGGGCTCATCCCCAGCCTCACTCAGCTCCTCAGACTCCTCTGAGTCAAAGTTCAGGTAATCTGCTGCTGCTGCTTTGCCCTTCTTAGGCTCCTCTGCCAAAGTGTCATTAGCCCATGTGGCCACCTGGGACCTCTTCTGGTGAACCACCAAGAACTCCTGGAATGTTTTATCCTCCTCTAGCTGTGGGGGGAAAAAAGAAAAATAGGCAAGCTGTGAAGAGAGACTCATAGTGAATCTGAAATCCAAGATATCACCTCATTTCCAGCAGTGTAAAACCACAAGTCCCTTAAGGGGAGCTCAGTTTATACTGCCAAGGTGATTAAAGTCTTCTCAAGGTGTCTCATTTCTACTCTGTTTTTTATAATTGGTGCTTAGAAAGTACTTTAGAGAGGAAAACAAAACAATAAAAAGAGAAAAAAAACCAGACAAATTAAATGTACAAGATGGTTAAACCCCAGATCTGGTGGAACAGACCTGACCTGGATGCAGTGTGTGCTCACAGGAGTACCTGACCATTAAAATGTTGAATGTTGGGATTTTTTAAATGATTTTTTACAATAGAACTGGGCTGTCCCAGCCTGAATGAACAGCATGGGAAGTGGGACAGAAAGGAACTATTCAGCAGCAAGAATGCAGGGATAGCAGCCCAATCTCAACTCACCTCCTTTAGGTTATCCACGGGATCTTTCTTCTTTTTATGCTTGGGGGAAACACACAGAAAGGTTTGTTAGAAACACAGGCTATTCCAGGTAATCCAACAGCACAGGGAGCAGAGATCCTGGGGCAGAAAACACCAGGGCTCCAGCAGCTGCTGTCCCCTTCCCCACAGCCCAGGCCACCCTCCTGTGGCACTGGCACACACCAGAGCCTCCAGCAATCAGGCAGGACTCACTTTCTTTGTCTCTGCAGGAGCTGCACTTGCCAAGGGCTCCTGGGTCTGCTTTTCTGGGGCAGGGGCCTTCTGAGAGTGCTTGCTCCAGGCTTTGGGCTTTGTAGGGTCACCAAAAGACTTGCACAGCTCCACCTGGAATGAATCAGGTCTTTAATTAAACACTGGGGTGTAACTGCTGGGTAACTTCATGCAGGAGTTGTTGTAACCCTGGTGGGATGCCAGGCATGTGCAGGAGCAGCTTTTTACTGATTTTTACAGAATTGTTGTTCTAAAAGCACAGAGCTGCACATTCAGTCACTGTGGGAGGGTCAGGAGTGGACAGACACAGAACTTCAGGAAGGTTTGGATTGTAAGGGGCCTTAAAGTGCCACAGGCAGGGACACCTCCCACTGTCCCAGGGTGCTCCCAGCCCTTGGGCACTGCCAGGGATCCAGGGGCAGCCACAGCTGCTCTGGGCACCCTGTGCCAGGGCCTGCCCACCCTCACATGGAGGAATCTCTTCCTAAGATCCCATTCTTTAAGAACCTCTGGAAGGTATTTTCAGGGATCAGCTCACTGTGACTCTGGAGGTGTCTATGAAGCTTTTGTTGAAGTGGTTCAGGGCAGTTTGAGCTTCATCCTCAGACTTGTAGCCAATGAAGCCGAATTTCCGGAACCTCCCATCCTTGGTGTACTTCAGGCAGCAATCAGTGAGGGTGCCAAAGGCAGCAAAGAGCTTCCTGAAGCGCTCCTCCTTCATCTGGGAAGGGAGGGAGGGAAATCAGCCACACAGAGGGGCTCGGAGAACAAGCCCGACCCAACAGATTCTGTCTCAAAGAGCTCCTGGAAGGCTGCAGGAAGCACAGTGGGGACCAAACCCCTCCTTCAGCCACCGAACCCGATCCCGCACAGGGCATGGGGAACAGGGCACAGCAGCACCGAGGGCACCGGCACCCGACTCCCGGACAATGAGGGGAGCGCAGTGAGCACAACAAATCCCGCTGAGGCTGCCAGCTGCCCAGCCCGTGCCCCTCATGCTGCTTCCTGCACCTCCCGGACTCCTCCAGGAGCTCTCCCACCATCCCCCCCGAGGTGTCCCCTCACAGCCCCTTCCCCCGGGACATCTCGCCCCTCTTCCTCCAAAACCTCATCCTCCCACCACTTCAACCCTTCTCTCCCGGGGGCTATCCCCGCTCTCCCCCATCTCCACCACACGCTTCCCTCCCGGTGCCTCTCCCTGCCCGCCATCCCGTTTCCCCCCGCAGCGTCCCTTCGGACCCATCCTAGGCTCGGCACATCCCCTGCACCCCCACCTCACCCCATTGGGGAGATTCTTCACGANCTCCCGGCTCCGGCCGGCCACTGGGCCGAAGTCCCTCCGGAGATGCTGAATTTGCGCGAGGGATGGCGCTGAGTGCCTCGATGTCACGCCTGAAAGCCACGCGGGAGCGAGGAGGGAAGGGGGACAGAGGGTTTGGCAGAGAAACTCTGGATCCCTGGATATATTCAAGATGCCAGGTTGGATGGGGCTTGAAGCAAGTTGGGATAGTGGGAGGTGTGGATAGGGGATGGAATGAGGTGGTCTTAAAGGTCCCTTCAAATCCAAACCATTCTGTGAATAAAAGCTGCTTCCCTCCCAGGGATGGCTGAATAACCCCACAGCCAGAGGATGTTGTGTTGTGAGAGTTCCAAAGGGCAAAAGAGGGCAAAAGACACAGAATTTAAAAAAAAAATCCCTTGAGGGCTACTAACACTGCAGGTCCTTTCCTACCTGAACATCCACCCACAGCTTCCTCATGAGGGGCTGTGACCCCAGGGAACAGCTGGAGCTGTGCCAGGGGAAAATTAGGTTGGATACCAGGAAAAGGCTCTTCCCCCCCAGAGGGGGACCAGGAGTTGGACTCTGTGGTCCCTGCAGGTCCCTTCCAACTCAGGATATTTTATGATCCATGATCCATTGCTGGATGATGAGCATATCTAGAGGGAGCAGAACTGTTTTTCTTCAAGCATCTGCCCCTGCTCACAGCCCCTCAGCCCTGCTCTGCCCAGCTTACNCGGGGGCGCCGCCATATCTTCTGTGTCACGTGATGCGTGTGCGGCACCGCGCATGCGCACGGGGACCCGGATGTTGGTCCTTAGCAACGGCCCCTTAGCAACGGGGCCTGCGGGGGCCGGGGGAGCATCGCTGGGGCAGCGGGACAGGGAGCGGCGGGGACGGGAGCGGAGCACGGGCGGGATGAGGAGCGGGTGATCACCCCCGGTTTCCCCGCAGAGCGCGGCTGTAGCTCNAATAAAAGCTATTTCCCTCCCACGGATGGCTGAATAACCCCACAGCTAGAGGATGTTGTGTTGTGAGAGTTCCAAAGGGCAAAAGAGGGCAAAAGTCACAGAATTAAAAAAAAAATCCCTTGAGGGCTACTAAACACTGCAGGTCCTTTCCTACCTGAACATCCACCCACAGCTTCCTCATGAGGGGCTGTGACCCCAGGGAACAGCTGGAGCTGTGCCAGGGGAAAATTAGGTTGGATACCAGGAAAAGGCTCTTCCCCCCCAGAGGGGGACCAGGAGTTGGACTCTGTGGTCCCTGCAGGTCCCTTCCAACTCAGGATATTTTATGATCCATGATCCATTGCTGGATGATGAGCATATCTAGAGGGAGCAGAACTGTTTTTCTTCAAGCATCTGCTCCTGCTCACAGCCCCTCAGCCCTGCTCTGCCCGGCTTACACCAGCCAGAAATCCAACTTTATTCCCAGAGGCAGATGCTTGGGACAGCTCTGAGCTTTGGCACAGCCTCACCCACTGTCCCCACAGTTTGGAGTTACCCCAGAGATAACTTGGAGCAGTTCCACCCCCCTCACACCATCTCCTGATGCCCCTTCCAGGCTGCTCCAGCTGGCTGAGCCCATCCCACCTCTGAAGGCAGCAGGGAGACAGGGCAGCAACTTTCTGGGGGAGGAAACCCTAACACAGCCACATCCCAGTGTCCTGGTGGGACTGGGGTGCAGCCCCTGCTCTCCCCGGGGTGAGCAGCAAGGGAAATGCATTTTCCAGGGGGGCAGAGCAGAGCCAAGGGCCAGGCTGAGGGCAGGGTGAGCAGGATGCTCTGGGAATGCCATGGGTGCCTGCTCAGAGGGAAAGGGCACAGCACAAGCCCCTCTCAGCCCTGACTGGGGGCTCCTAGGACAGCTGCTCCCTTGTCCCTTCACCTGCCCTTCCCAGGGGTGTCCATGAGGTGCCACAGCACAGGGACACAGCTCTCTCCCCCCTCGTCCTTGGCTGGGCTGTCAGGGCTGTCACTTGGGATGAGGGCTGGCACTGACACTCAGGCCATCACTGACACATCCAGCCTTGCCCTTGTCACTCCTGTCCTCTCTGAGACACTTGTCCCCTGTCTCCCTGCCCGTGTCCTGCTCACCCACTGTGTGCAGCCAGCAGCAGTGCCCAGCTCCTGCCCAGCCTGCTCCTGCTGCTGAGGCTGGGTGGGGATGGATCCTGCCTGTGTCCATCCTGCCTTCCTGCTCCCTGTGGGGCCTCAGCTCCCCCCACAGCTGTACTTTGCCTCCTCATGGCCTTTTCTGCAACCAGGGGTGATTTTGCCCAGGTGGGAGCTTGGCCCCAGTGCTCAGCTGCTGCAGGTGTGGCCCCTAAGGATGCCTGGGATCAGAAAGAGCCTCTCCTCCAGGGGAGTGCTTAACTGAGGCCCAGGTACCCAACTGACTCCTGATTCCAATGGCCACACAGGAACGTGGGCTTGGCAAAGTCCATGGAAATGTTCAGCTCTGCTGGTCTCAATTAAAAACAACTGATTTTGTCCCTTCCCAGATGCAAAGATTGAGTACACAAGCACAAGATTTACACACACTGACTTCAGATTTGATTTCCTTTGTGGGGTCTGCTCCTCAGGGTGGGTCAAGATTTTAAGTTTGGAAGTGTAAAACTGGGAACATCCTTTTCTGGAAAAGATGGGGATTTGAAGGGGGTCAGAGAGATAAGAGTTGCCCCTTCAGCAGGAGGTTGTGCTGCCCCATGGAAGGTCCTTCCCAAAGCAGGCTCAGTTCCAACCTGAGATCCCAGCCCTGGGCAGATGAGGGAAACTGAGGCCCTGTCCTGAGAAGGCTCAAAGGACATTTTGGAAAGCTCCCAGCACTTGAATGGCTGCTCTGAAAATCATCCTTAACCCTTCTGCTGCTGGCACAGAGCACAGCCATGGGACAGACCAGGGGATGGTTCAGTGGGGGCAGGTCATCCAACACATGCTCTAAAACAGAGGCAGGGGAAGAGTCAAGTTGTTTGGGATGTTTTTCCCCATGGAAACGATTGTCTTTGATGATGGCAGTCTGAGACACCCCATGTCCAGCGTCACTGTGTGTCACCTGTCCCCACAGCAGTGCTGGGATGGGTGCAGGTGGGAGCTGGGTGGGGCTGGAAGGGAAAGGGCCGTGCCCAGGCTTTGTTTCCTGCACTGGCTTACAGCAGCAGGAGCAGAGGGTGGCTGGCAGGTGACAGGCTCAGCAAAGGTGACACATTCCCCCCCAGCCCGGAGAGAGCCCCACGTTTGTCTGCCATCCCCACCTCCATGCTGGGTGCCCCCAGACTGGTGGCAGGCTCTGGGTGATGACTGTGCCTTCTCCCTCCCTCTCCAGATCCATGCCAGCACAGAGGGGCAGCCACAGCTCCAGCAGCCAGGGAGGAGGGACAGGATGAGGTTCCTGGCTGGAGCTCACCCAGGGGAGCTGTTAGAGCACATTCCTGGCCCCTCAGCCAGCCGTGCACAGCGCCAAAGAGCAGGGGTCACCTGCCTGTGTTACGTGTGTTGAGGTGCTGCTATGGGCTGCCTGCAGCCAAAGAGCTGAACTTTGGGAAGCAGGGGACCACAGGGCCAGCTCTCTGTGGGCAGAGGGACAAAGGGACGCTGTGCTCCGGGGTGTGAGGGGGAGAAGGTGCTGCTGAGGAGGAGAGCAAGAAAAGAGAGGCTGCTGCAGAGCAGTGTGCCCCCGGGTATGAGAAGGCAGAGGTCAGCTCAAAGGCTGCCGTGGTGTTTGGAGAGGTGCATCTCTCACTGCCCCTGCAGTGTCCAGAGGGGCACCGGGGGTCTCCCTTGGCTTCTCCAGGTGCCCCTCATGCCACGGCAGCCAGGCAGAGCTGTGACCCCGAGCCAGAGCAGCTGCTGTGCTGTGCTGTCCTGTCCTGCCCCGGCCGGCCCTGCCCAGAAGGACGAGCACAGCCCCGGGGCGCCCTTCATGCCTGTCGGATCGGGAGTGCCTCGGCCACCGCTGGACGCTTCTGGAGGTGAACGGGGAAGGTAAAAGATCCCTGTGAGCCGGGGTCACCTTGGCTGTGACAGATCCCCCACGCCAGGCAGCTTCTCTGGTGCTCACAGGATGCTGCTGAGCAGCTCTGGGGGCTGTGGGGGGGTCTGAGTGTGCCCACACCCCTCCATGGCAGAAAGCACAGGAGGTGCTCAGTTTCCTTGGCACCAGACCTTGAGTCCTTCTCTTTTCTTTTAGGTGTGGGAAATGAGTGGAATTCAGCCTCGAGGGGTTACTGCAGAGGGCTGTCACCGGGCTGAGGACCTTCTACTGACTAAATTAACCCACAGATAGCAGCAGGGACAGGGATGAATGGGACCCAGCAACACCTGCTTCAGTGGGCAACATTATCTTAATAATAACAGCACTGTAGGAAATGCTGCCAGAACCTCCTCGGTAAATTTTGGGAGGGGAGATGGCCAGAGCCTCCTTGTATGAGCAAATTGTCCTGATGGTCCTGAAGGAGATAAAAGGCTTTTAATGACACAGCTGGTGCTTGGAAAGGCAGTGCTCAGAGCACTTGTCCCTATTGTGTGCTGCACAACAGAGCCAAGGGAGGAGGAGGAGGAGACATTGCCCTTCTGAAGGGCTTCATCCCTGGGACTCTGCCCAGCCTGGCCTGCCAGGCCCTCTGCTAGAGGGACAGGATCCTGTCCTTGCCTGGGGATGTGCCTGCTGCAGTGTCACTGTGGGCAGCACAATTTGGCTTCCAAGCATGCCTACCCTCACCTGAACCTGCAGCTAAGGGGACAGGCTGGAAGTGTGTCCATGCTCCTGCTCTCTGCCCTCTTTATTCCTGCAGTTTTTTTGTGGAGATTGTGTCTTTTCAAAGCCTTCCAGCTAAACTGCAATGCTGAGTATCAGCAGATGGGGGAGAGGATAAGGAAGGGCAGGAGGGATTTTCTTCTCACTTTGGGCACAGACAAGCTGCTGGTGCCAGCTTGACTTGCCATGGAGGAGGATTCACGCAGGACTTGGAAATCCAGATAATCCAAGTGCTTTTCATTACAGCAGCAGGGGAGCAGAGGTTAAACCCTGTCCATGAGCAATAATTAATTCATCTGCCAGAACAGCTAAAGGGACCACACCTGCCTGGGAGAGGAGCCACCACCAGAGCAGGTCTCAGACCTTCCTCCTGTCCCTCTGGAGCAGTGGGTGGTGGTGGCTGGAGCTGAAGGAGATGATCCATGAGGTCAAATCCCTCCTGGCATCACTCTAACCATTACAGCCCACGTGTCTCCTAGCAAAGCCTTCCAAGGTTCTCCAGAGGGGATGGGCTGGACTTTGGCACTGAGCACACACAGACTGCCAAGACTGGGGTGGGATTAAAGGAAAGGTCGATCCAGGCTCTCTCTGAGCCCACCTAAAGCTGGGGGAGATGTCAGCTGTGTTCTGCCACAGCTGCAGCTGGCCCAGGCTGCTGCTGTCACCCACCCAGCACAGATCCCTCCAGGTGACAGATAAGGTCCAACTCATTTTCCAAGCAGCATTCCCTTCAGACCTTGGCAGACTCCCCAGCAGCCTTCCTGATGGGTGTGGATGGGACCCTCCGTGAGGAGACCAGGGAGAGGGATTTTCCTGCTGCTGCCCTTGCCCGGTCTCTCCTTCATCCATCACCCCTTCCACTGCCTTGAGTTTCCTTTATTTCTGTATTTTTGGGTGTGTGTGTGTGTGTGTGTGTGTGCAAATGGGCTCAGGGGAGGGTCCAGGCAACAGCTGCCTTTGATCAGCACAACATGTGGGAGATGGAGCACTTCAGGAATGCCGACTCCTGATCAAAGGTGGGAACACAGTGACAGCCGGGACTTGGCAAAAACCCATCCCCGCTAATCCCTGCTGGGTGGGGAGCTGGGGGGTGGTTGGAGACCCACACAGGCAGAGAGGCTGAGGGGAGCAGGGCTGCTCCACCGCCCCAGGGCTCTGTCCTGAGCACGGCGTTATCCTCTCTGCCACAGGGAATGGGATTCCCATCTCCTCCTCGGATCTCCATCATCCCTGCGCCCCCAAAAGCCTGCAGCTCCTCCCTGGAGAGGGAGCCGAAGGAAAAGAGGGGCAGTGATGCCCTGAGACTTTTATCACCTCCCAAAAGATGGATGGAAAGGTCATTTGCTCTAAAAACAGCCAGGAGGAAAAGGGAAGACAAATCGGCCCCTCCTGATAGGCAGCCGGGCTTTGGGGACAGCGGGGACACAGCTCCCGGCTCCATCCCAGGTGTGTGGGTGGCGGTGCGGGACAGCCCCCATGTGTGGGCCGGGCCCCGGTGCCAAGAATGTCGCATGTCACCTTCCCCCGCGGCCACTCTTATCTCCCGACGGGCTTTCTCCTGATAATCCCGGTGGGAAGCCTGTCTGGAGCAGCAGGTGGACTCAGGCAAGGCGTTTGTCAAGCTCAGCCCTCCCAGCCCTTCTCCACTGCAGCTCTTCCACCCTCATGGGCTTCACTCCAGCGCTTCCCCGCCTCAGGAACACCGTTCCCAGCAGGAATAATCCCGTGCTGCCTGCACACCCCTTCCTCCTGCCCGTGGCTATTGAGGCTGGGCCGAGGCTCTCCGGTCACGTTAAAAAGGGCAGCTTTTATAAAGCGCCGGTCAGGGCGGCTGCCCCGGTCCGGCCGTGTCCCCGGCGGGGTCACAGGGCACCTCCTCGCCGTGCCGAGCCGGAGAGCGAGTCCAGCACGGCACCCAGACTAAAGGGGAAGCAGGAGCAGTGGGACAGAGCTGGGGCTGAGGGCTGGGATCCCAGCCGAGGGCACCTGGAGAGGCTGCCAGGGCCAGTGGGGATGGCTGAGCTCATGGGATGGCTGAGGTTGGATAAACTCTGCAGGATTATCAGGTCCAACCATATCCTTCAGTGCCACATTCACCCATCTTTTAAATTCCTCCAGCTCTGGTGACTCCACCGCTGCCCTGAGCCAGCTGCCAGCTGCCCTTGACAGCTCTTTCCACAAAGAAATTTCCCTTAATATCCAATCTAAATCTCCTCCAGTGCAGCTTGAGGCTGTTTCTTCTCTGTCAGGAGAAAAGACCAACCTCCACCTGGCTCCAACCTCTGCTCAGGAGTTGTGGAGAGCAGGAAGCTCCTCCTGAGGCTCCTTTTCTCCAGGCTGAGCCCCCCCAGCTGCAGGTGGCCCATTTCTGAGCAGGACAGGCAGCAGGCAGGGAATGCCAGAGCCACAGAATATGGGGCTGAGGAGGTGCTGGGTCTTCTCAGGGAGCAACCTGAAGTGAACATGAAGACTCCTTGGAAAGATTTGCCAGAAAAATGAGGTCCCAGAAAATGCCAATAAGGTAGGAGGGATGGTGTGATCAGCACTGCCACATCCCCACAGACACAGTCATACAAGTCCCAGCCCAAAGGTTTCACCTGCCAAAATATCCCCCACAAACCCAGATCCACAGCCCCCACTGCAGCCACGCCCTGCACCAAAGAGCAGGGAAGGAAACTGAGGCACAGGGAAAAGCCTGGTGACAGCCAGGGTGCCACCACAGCCTCCCCTTGACACACGTGGACTATTTGTGCTGCAGCACTAAGGGCAACCCAGGGACCCTCACTTTTGTGGGGGCTGTGAAGTGGCCAGAGGCTTTCTGAGCCATGAAATCAACCCTCAGGACAGGGATGCAGCTTCCTCATCCCATCCCATCCCATCCCATCCCATCCCATCCCATCCCATCCCATCCCCATCC
>WEIU01014527.1:73340-157686 GCA_013389925.1 Aegithalos caudatus
TTTCCTTTATTTCTGTATTTTTGGGTGTGTGTGTGTGTGTGTGTGTGTGCAAATGGGCTCAGGGGAGGGTCCAGGCAACAGCTGCCTTTGATCAGCACAACATGTGGGAGATGGAGCACTTCAGGAATGCCGACTCCTGATCAAAGGTGGGAACACAGTGACAGCCGGGACTTGGCAAAAACCCATCCCCGCTAATCCCTGCTGGGTGGGGAGCTGGGGGGTGGTTGGAGACCCACACAGGCAGAGAGGCTGAGGGGAGCAGGGCTGCTCCACCGCCCCAGGGCTCTGTCCTGAGCACGGCGTTATCCTCTCTGCCACAGGGAATGGGATTCCCATCTCCTCCTCGGATCTCCATCATCCCTGCGCCCCCAAAAGCCTGCAGCTCCTCCCTGGAGAGGGAGCTGAAGGAAAAGAGGGGCAGTGATGCCCTGAGACTTTTATCACCTCCCAAAAGATGGATGGAAAGGTCATTTGCTCTAAAAACAGCCAGGAGGAAAAGGGAAGACAAATCGGCCCCTCCTGATAGGCAGCCGGGCTTTGGGGACAGCGGGGACACAGCTCCCGGCTCCATCCCAGGTGTGTGGGTGGCGGTGCGGGACAGCCCCCATGTGTGGGCCGGGCCCCGGTGCCAAGAATGTCGCATGTCACCTTCCCCCGCGGCCACTCTTATCTCCCGACGGGCTTTCTCCTGATAATCCCGGTGGGAAGCCTGTCTGGAGCAGCAGGTGGACTCAGGCAAGGCGTTTGTCAAGCTCAGCCCTCCCAGCCCTTCTCCACTGCAGCTCTTCCACCCTCATGGGCTTCACTCCAGCGCTTCCCCGCCTCAGGAACACCGTTCCCAGCAGGAATAATCCCGTGCTGCCTGCACACCCCTTCCTCCTGCCCGTGGCTATTGAGGCTGGGCCGAGGCTCTCCGGTCACGTTAAAAAGGGCTGGAGAGCGAGTCCAGCACGGCACCCAGACTAAAGGGGAAGCAGGAGCAGTGGGACAGAGCTGGGGCTGAGGGCTGGGATCCCAGCCGAGGGCACCTGGAGAGGCTGCCAGGGCCAGTGGGGATGGCTGAGCTCATGGGATGGCTGAGGTTGGATAAACTCTGCAGGATTATCAGGTCCAGCCATATCCTTCAGTGCCACATTCACCCATCTTTTAAATTCCTCCAGCTCTGGTGACTCCACCGCTGCCCTGAGCCAGCTGCCAGCTGCCCTTGACAGCTCTTTCCACAAAGAAATTTCCCTTAATATCCAATCTAAATCTCCTCCAGTGCAACTTGAGGCTGTTTCCTCTCTGTCAGGAGAAAAGACCAACCTCCACCTGGCTCCAACCTCTGCTCAGGAGTTGTGGAGAGCAGGAAGCTCCTCCTGAGGCTCCTTTTCTCCAGGCTGAGCCCCCCCAGCTGCAGGTGGCCCATTCCTGAGCAGGACAGGCAGCAGGCAGGGAATGCCATAGCCACAGAATATGGGGCTGAGGAGGTGCTGGGTCTTCTCAGGGAGCAACCTGAAGTGAACATGAAGACTCCTTGGAAAGATTTGCCAGAAAAATGAGGTCCCAGAAAATGCCAATAAGGTAGGAGGGATGGTGTGATCAGCACTGCCACATCCCCACAGACACAGTCATACAAGTCCCAGCCCAAAGGTTTCACCTGCCAAAATATCCCCCACAAACCCAGATCCACAGCCCCCACTGCAGCCACGCCCTGCACCAAAGAGCAGGGAAGGAAACTGAGGCACAGGGAAAAGCCTGGTGACAGCCAGGGTGCCACCACAGCCTCCCCTTGACACACGTGGACTATTTGTGCTGCAGCACTAAGGGCAACCCAGGGACCCTCACTTTTGTGGGGGCTGTGAAGTGGCCAGAGGCTTTCTGAGCCATGAAATCAACCCTCAGGACAGGGATGCAGCTTCCTCATCCCATCCCATCCCATCCCATCCCATCCCATCCCAGCTGGCACCCAGCATGGATGGAGAGGCAGCAGTGAGGGACAGACAGCTGTGGGAGGGGAGGGGACAGCACTGGCACTGCTCTGAGGCAGCACAGGGTGACAGGTCACCGCTGTCACCTCGGGAGGGCCACACTGGCTGACAGCAGCACGGGGGGGCCCGGTGTGACAGGGGACAGCTGTGACACCAGGCCACGGGGCAGCCCCTGCCAAGGACTCACCACCTACCCCTGCTGAGCTCCTGCCTCCCCTCCTCCTGATGCATCTTGCAAAGGCTTTTCCCTCTCCGAGAGGCTGAGCAGGGCAATGCTGGAAGCACCTGCCTGCCTTGGCTGGGAATCAAAGGCCCTGGTGCTGGGATCCCTGCATGGCACAATTATCCCCGGGGAAATGCCACGTGTGGGAATGTAGGGCACCCCCTCTCCTCAGTGACCCTCCATGGGAGCAGCACACAATTAAAATGAGCAAGGCCAGATGGTTTATTAGCAATTACAGAGCTGGGAGCTGCCACTTTTCTCCTCCCAGCTCCAAGGCATCAGGAATGGGTCCATCTCAGAATGTTCCACACACGCTCCCTGGCAGCAGGGTGGGAGAGGTTGGATTTATTTGGGAATGCAGCACTCTATACCACAGCAGTGACTTTGGAGAGTGGAGAGGTGGGATTGGAGCAGACTGTGGCATTTAGGAAGCAGATACGGGAGAAATGCAAATTGTCACCTGGGTTAGTAGTCATTTGTTTGGAATTATGGAATCATTAAGGTGGAAAAGGCCAGCCTTTAACAAAGCCAGTTCTGGAATTTCAGTGGTGAGGGGGCTCTGCTCTCTTTGGCCAGACCAGCATGGTTGGGCACCACATTGCAGCTCTCTTAGCATGGGTCTGGTCACAGCAAACAGGACAGCAGCAGGTACCCCAGGGGAGGAGAAACCTTCATTAGTGCAGCTCATTGGTGCCTGAAAAGGTGCAGGCCTAAGGCTGCTGTGTCACCTGGAGGATGATGATGAAGTCCAGTTCTGTAGAGGGATTCACCAGGCCCCCACATTTGCAAACAGAGCTGAATTCTCTGCATTTCTTTGCCTGTTCCTCTCAGATCTTTGCACCGGCACTGGGAGGTGGCCTTGGACTTGACCAGGATCCACACAGGACACCGTCCAAGCTGGAGAGCACAGCAGGACCCACAGAGGACTCCCAATCCTTGGCTCATCTCCTGACACCCCTCCTGGGGACTGTGCTACACCCTGGGGAGAGATGCAGGATCCAGGCAGAGCAGCCAGCCAACACCTCCATCTGCAGAGTCCTTTCCAGCCTCACCTGCAGGGATATTTTGGTTGGAAGGGGAGCTGTTATCACCCTCTGGGCAGAGCAGAACATCACTTTTCTCCGTTGCCTTTGTTTTCAGCATCACTACCCCCATGCCAGAGCACCCACCTGAGCAGGTGGGGCTGCCCCCACAGTGTTCCATCCTCCCCAGGGTTTGTGGCCTCCACAGGAGCCTCTCCCTGGATGGTTTATATCCCATGCTTGGCTTCCTCACCACTGGGAGGGGGAATTTGAGTGTCCTTTTGTGATGGGTGAAGCACTGCAGCACAGCGAGCTGGCGTGGGGAGCAGAGCAAGCTGTTCCAGCAGGGGAGAGAGCTCCAGCCTTCTCCTCCTCCTCCTCCTCCTCCTCCTCCGGGGCTTGGCAGGCTCCCTGCACATCCCTGTTCCATCCCCAGATGCTGACAAGGGGCACCCATCTCCCTGGGCAGAACAGAGGCGTTGGTTTGGTGAGCTTTGTTCAGGTGGTTTGCTCCCAGGTGGAAAAGATGCTCCACACGGGTGGATCAGCCCACAGGGAGGAGCTCCTGTGGTCCCCAAGGTCCTGCCTGGAAAGGGTTTGGAGTTCCTCGAAGGTAGTGCTGGCTGTGGGAGAGCACAGTGTGTTCTGTGCCCTCATGCTGCTTTCCCTAAACAAATCCCTGAATTCCAGCTGTGGTGGTCAGGCACTACATTGCACCTCACTTCCATGTGTTTGGCAGGAGCACAGAGCCTTCTCCAAGCCCAGATTCCCCACTTCAGGAGGAGCCTCTGTGACTGCAGTAAAGCCTGGCCAGGAAATGAGCAGAGACACCAAACCTCACTTTTTTCATTTCTATTTTATTTAAGGGTGGTGCTGCAACTGCAGCTTTGCCTCCTGCAAAGGTTTATTTTTCTGCTGGCAAGGCTGGGTGCTGGAAGCTGCCAGGCAAGGGGCTCTCCAAGCAAGGAACTACAAAGCAGGCTGACACCTCTAATGAATTACAGTAATACCAGCTCGGGGTGAACTCTAAAGTGCCTGTTTACACAATCACTGACCTCCCCTCACCCCTCTCTGGGGCCAGCCCCCCCTCCTTGATGGATCACAGCTGAATGGAGGCAGCCCCCGGTGTTTATCATCTCCCAGCTCTGGGAAGGGAAGGAATAGCAGCATTTCCTGGCCACCACTGACAATCCAATACCCAACTAACACTTGCTCTGAGGAGTACCCCCTGCATCTTCCTTTGAAAATCCCATTTTTGGTGGGCTCTGTGCACAGGGAAGAGGCAGCATCAGGCACTGGGACATAGAGGCAAGGATACCCATGGAGCAAGGAGCAAGGACAGCCCCTGTGCTCACCAAGCCCCAGTGCTCTGCAGGGATGCTGCTCTTGGCCAGGAGATCCTCTTTGGGCTGTTACTCTGATTTTTTTGCCATTTTGGCATAGGATTTTTTCCATTTCCCTCTGGTGTCCTGGTGCTCAAAAGCTGCCAGCTCCTGGGTCTCATGGGTCAGGGATTGCTCCCTCTGACAGGAGGGATCTGGCAGGATCAGTGCCAAGCTGGAGGGAACAGGTTCTTCAAGGAGCCCTGAGCTCCTGAAGGTGGGAAATGAGTGTTTAGATCAAGTGGGGTGGGACAGAAAAAAACCAAAAAAAGCCAATAAAGCAGCAGGTTCCTCCTGTCCCACCTGCAACACTCCCAGCCAGAGCTCCCCAGGACCACCACAGGCATCTCCCTGTGCCCAAATCAATCCCAGCTCTGTGAGGGGGCTGGAGATGTGTCCCCAGCCCTCAGATGTCCCCAGATGTCCCCAGCCCACCACTGTCCTCAGCCCTGCTTGGATCCGTGCCCAGCAGAGCCCAGCCCTTCCTCCCTCCCTGCAGGCAGAGCCTGCTGAGCACCACAACCCTTCCCACCCTGGGGTCCATCCTTCATCCCAGGATAGACACCCATGGGAGTGGAGAGCACATCCATGGATAAGGGACACAAGAGCCCCTCAGTCCTGCCCTGTGCTGTCACAGCAGCTGCAGCATCACCAGGGACAAGGCAGGGACAGGTGCCATGGCCCTGTCCCAGGGTGTCCCAGCCCTGCCCAGCCAGGGAAGAAGAGTTTGTTGGGAGGATGCTCAGCCTGGAACATGCAGTGGAGGAAGGGCAGGGCTGTGCCCTGTGCCACGGTCCCCCCTGCTCTCACACGTGCCTGTTTTAGCTCTGCAGCTGGGGACTGTCTTTAATACAACCAAGCTTTCCTGCTCAGAGGATGAGGACTCCAGGGCTGCTCCCTGGAGAAGGCACTTCTCCCTTTCCCTGCTTGCCCTCTGCCCTCTTCATTTTGTTCTGGAGTTATTTTTGGAAGTAAAAGCTTTTTTCTTTGCCCTTCCTCTGGCCCCCATCTCTCTGCCAGCCAAAGTGGCATTTTAAGCCTCCTGCCCACCCAACCAGAAAAATGGTGGCTGAGGCAGGGTAGAGTTAAGCCTTTCCATGCTTCTCGAATCATTAACTGCCCATCAACTCAGCTGCCCAGAGAGGAGCTCTCAAAAGCCTCTGTGGGGACAACCTGCCCCCCACCAGGGGTTCATGAGGGCAAGGAGCACCACAGCCCCCAAAGTGGGGTCTCACTCTGTATCCCCTTCCCTCCAGCACTACAAAATTCACTTGGTTAATTCAGCATTGAAGTCCCTCATCAAACACAAAATCCCAGCTGCGCTCCAAGCCCTGCTCCCACCCGGAGCTGGGTGAACCAAGAAGGTCCCACCCCAAAAAGAGCCTCAAACCAGGGACCTTGTGCCACCAAACTCACACAGGGAGCAGGGGAGGGACCTGCTGGCAGCCAGGGAAGGGATGTCCGAGCCAAAGAGCAGGAGCCCAGTGTCCTCCAGGTACCAAACCCCCTGGGCTCCTTATTCCTTGGTTGCTGCTGGACTTGTCTGCAGCTGGAGGGATGGAACCACCAGGAATTGCTGGTGGCTCCCTCAGCAGCCCAGAGGAGGCAGGTCCCTGTCACTCATGGGGACCAGGACAGTGGCAGGAGGGTGCTGGGATCCAGGAGCCAAACCACACTCCACGGGAATAAGAAAATCCCAGTGCCAGCCATCCTCCATGCCAGGGATGAACCTTTTCCTGCCCAGGATAGGCACCCCAAAGAGCCAGACACGTCCAAACCTCCTCAATTCCCAGGAAAGCAGGGTCCTTGTCCCTCCTCCCCCTGCAGGAGCACAGGGAAGGGAATTGCTGCAGTTTGAGGAATTTTCAGAGCTCTAATGTTTTATCTCAACATCTGGGAGTGAAGCAGATTCCCCAAAGACACAAATCCCATAAAAACCAGCAGCAGGGGGCCAGTCTGGACACCCAGAGAGCTCAGCATCCTCCTCACACCAGCCGGCATCCACAGGCAAGGAAGCAACACACGCACGGAGTTATTCCAGCCTGGTGATCCAGGGGCAATTCATCCCGAGAGATCTCCAAGTCCTGGTGTTTAACATCCCCTGACAGACAGCCCTCTGCTCCTGAGGGTTTCCAGAGCCTGATATTTCCAGTTCACGTTGGCCCCCAGAGCCTCCAACAGGTTTGAATCCACTGGGGATGTCCAAACTGAGCACCCCGTGTTCCCAGCAAGGCAGGACCCCAGGAAAACCCATCCACAGCCGTGCTGGAATTTTCACTCCCTGCCACAGCTCCTGACTGGCACAAGGGGGGGAAAAAAATGGCTTTTATCCTCCTGCAGGACAGCGGGGCTTCCTGCCTTAGCTCCATCCTCCCACCGCGGCTGAACCCGAGCTGTGCCGGCGCTGGGGGCAGGAGAATTCCCAGGGAATGTGTCCCGGCAGCGGCGCAGCGGGCTCTGCTCTGGGGGCACAGCCGCCACCACGAGGGGACACCCGGGGCCCCCGGAGCCCCCCGAGCCCCCGGCAGCAGCGCGGGGACCAAACCGCATCCCAGGCTCGCTCCTGTCCCGTCCCCATGGCAACCCCTGGGGCAGCCCTCAGGGATGGATGCTCGGCACAGCCCAGCTCCGTCCCAGTCCTGAAGCCCGGAATGAACGGGAAATATTCCTCCTTAAGTTTTTGCTTGCACGGAGAACTGCAAGCCAGAGCTTTTAGATAAAATAGAAGTTGCTTTCAGACTCGCGATTTTAAGATTTTACCTCAGGAGTGCAATAGAATCGTGGGATGGTTGGGAGTGGAATCATAGAATGGATTAAAAATCTCATTCCAAGCCCTGCCATAGACAGGGACACCTTCCACCATCCCAAGTTTCCCCCAGCCCTGTCCAACCTGGCTTTGGACACTTCCAGGGATGGGACAATAGCAGGTATCTGTACAGGAAAATGTGCAGCTAAATTATCACAGAGGGGGTTGAGTGGAATTATCCCAATTCCCACCAGAACCCTGGGTTGGCAAGCAAATAAAACAGAATTTTATTTAAAGCACAGACTCAAGATACTTTGCTCCAAAGTAATTCAACTGATTGAAACAAAAACCTCAAAATCAAAGATAAAAAAACAATTAAACGGCAAGGTTGTTCCAAAGCAGACAAATGACAGGACAATTCTACAAACACTGTAGGTGACCAGTTTGGATTCAAGTGGGAATTTACTTTTCTCCAGCAATATGCTACAGCCTGGAGCTCCCACAGCATTCCCAGATTGTGAGATCTCTTTTTTTTTTTTCTGACTAAAATACACTGGTGAAAACTGCAGCCCCTGCCAGCCTCGGTGTTAGCCCACAGTCCTTGGGCATTGTCTAACAACTCCTTTCCCTCCCCCAGGCTTGGCAGGGAGAAAAGGAGCTGCCAACAGGTAAAAGTGAAGTGAAACACTGAAAGCACTGGGGGAAAGACAAGAAGACAGGTCCTCTTCAGATGACACAGATGTTCAGCTCAAGTGACAGCAGCTGAGAACCAAGGGCAGCCCCTGCAGAGGAAGGACACCAGAGGGTTCAGCCTGCCCAAATTCAATGTGAAAAGCAGTGGTTTGTTTGTTTTCACTGCCCCCCACTCAGTCCACATCAGTTTTGTCCCAGGTGATCTCCAGGCCCAGCATGCAGCAGGAACTGCAGGATTTCCATGCTGCTGCCTGAGGGGAAGGGCTGGAGCTGAGGGAAGAGTTTCAGTACTCTGGGTTGCTCTGTTTCTTGGGAAAACACCAGCAAATCCAGCAAGGCAGGGAGTGCCTGTGCCCTTGGCACACAGGGAGGGCGATTGGGGGCTGTAAAACCCAAATGCTTCATCCCTTTTCCTCCCCTCTTTCCTGTACCACCCCTCTCATGGCACCAACAGCACCACAGAGCCCCTCACTGGTGCTCTGGGAGGCAGCAGCCCCTCCTTCTCCTGCAGCCCAAAAGACAAAGAACAGATTCCCAAAATTCAGGCTGGCTTTGTTTGAGGCACCTTCCAGGAAATGTTGGTGCCCTTGGCTGAGCCAGCACAGGCACATGTGTCCAGGGAAAGATGGGTCTGTGGGAGTTGGGGACATTGCCCAGCACACAGAGAATATCCTCAGTGCAAAGGGACTTCCAAAAGTCATCAAATCCAACTCCTGGCCCTGCACTCCCACGGCCCCACCCTGTCCCTGGGAGCACTGTCTGAACACTCCTGGAGCTCTGGCAGCCTGGGGGCTGTGCCCATTCCCTGGGGAGCCTGGGCAGTGCCAGCACTCTCTGAGGGAAGAGCCTTTCCTGATATCCAACCTCAACCTCCTCTGACACAGCTCCAGCTGTTCCCTGGGTCCTGCCACATCTCCTGGACTGCACACCAACGTAACAACCACAAGACCTCAGAAAGACAAACCTCAGCTGATGCCTTAAGTTCCAGCTTTCCTGTATTTCAGGCTCTGTGCTGCCCAGGGTGCAGCTCTGAGCTCACAGTCAGGGTCACTCAGCTCTGCACACAGCAGGGACACAAAACAAATCCTGTTCCTGATCACACCAAGGACAACTTTCAGCCCCAAAGCACAAACAAGGGGGGCTGGAGGGAGTGACAAGAAGGATGGGAGCTCACAGCCTGGAGCTAGAATGGGACAATTCAACCCCAAGGTGCAAATGGACCAAAACTGATCAAAGTGTGAGACCTTGTGAGTGGTTTGGCATTTTGTGACCATTTTGGGTCCACCTTGGGTGTAGGCCTGGCCAGGCCCTGTCTTGCCCAAGGTGTACCCTAAAGGCCTTTCAATAAATACCCAAATTTATTCTCCAGCTCTGTCCAGTCTCTGCCTCAGGTCAGCCTTCCCAGGGCATCCCAACAAGGATCCCAAAGCCACACACACAATGCTTGGTTCATCAGCAGAACCAGCAGCACTTTGGCCAACTGCTCTTATAGCAACAACCAAACCCCAAGGAAAAACCCCAACCCTGGCTCTTTTCACACTTGACCTTCCCTTCAGCAATACATTAGCCTCTGTGGCCAGGCTGTTTGCTGCTGGAATTCTAAGAGGGATGCTGCTGAGTTTATTACAGGAGCAGAGGGCTCGGCTCAGCAGGATCCCCGGGGCTCCGACCCCCGCCACTCCTTAGCTCTGCCTGCCGTGTTTAATGGACTGGGCTACAAAAAGCTCAGCTGTTGGGAGCCCCCACTGTGGCTTGTAAAAGCCAGCCCCAACAAGGAGCTGCAAACTGGGCTGTGTGGCTTCCCTGCTCTGCTTCCCAAACAGGTTATTGCTTGTAAAACTCCTCGCTGGAAGCAGCAGCGCTCCGAGCGCCAGGCGAGGAAGCCTTTGGAGATGTTCAATAAAAAGGCCCCCACACTTGATTCCTTTCCCAAGGAATATTTGATATTTGCTGCTCTGGGGTGCCTAGGAAGGAGGAAAATTACTGGCCCATTAACAACTGCCCCTTGGCCTGTTTTGCCAGATTTAAAACAATGCACTCAAAGTTGGCAGTGGAGGCAGTTTTAAACATTTGTTTTGCCTTGGATTATTTGCAACACCCTGTAAACTCAGGGGCTTTTCACTCTCTGGCTGAGGGGATTTCTCCTATGCATGTTTCCATGTGTCTCCAATATATGGAACAATAAAAAAAAAAAAAAAAAAAAAAAAAAANNNNAAGAAAAATCAAGCTCATAGCTGGTGTCATGAAACATTTTGGGGCTGGGGAGGCCCTGGGGAGGTGGTGTGGGACTTGGATCAGTGTGACCTGGCAGAGACCTGGGCCTGAAGGAAGCTCATGTTTTTATGAGCCAGGAAATTGCAGGCTCAGCTTGGGCTGTGCCAGTTGTCCAGAAGTGTTCAAGTTTCACATCATAACTTGGGTCTCAGTGGAGGTGAGGAGGTGGAGGGAGACGTGGCAGTTGCATGGGAAGGTGGGCACCAGGAGATGCAGGGATGGCTGCAGGACATCCAGTTGGTGCTTGGGGAAAACATCCAAGAGCCTATGAAAGGAGGAAAAATACATCCAGTTTCCACTCCCACCCACAACTGCCCAAAAGCTGACGGGTTGGGAACAAGAGTCCCCATCTGCCAGGGGCACAAAGGAGCCTGGAGCACGTTCCTGGGAGCAGACACAGCCATCCTTTCTCAGGGTTTCTCTCCATGCAGCTGCTCCCTCCTGTCCAATAGGCACAGGGTGGCATTATTGGGGCTGTCCTGTGTAGGGCCAGCAGTTGGACTTGAAGATCCTTGTGGATCCCTTCCAGCTTGTGAGCTCTTTATGAGCATTCTTTTAAGGGGAGAGAGGGCTGGCAGAGGAGAAAGGGTGTGGGACCAAACTGTGGAGAGGCAGGGAAGAGAGGAACATCAACCCACGGAGCAGAGACTGTGGCCAAGGGGATGCCTGAAGAGCATGTAAACCCTTTCCCTCTGTCCATCAGCAAGAAAAGAGTTCAGCTATGCCTGACTTTCCCAAAAAACATTTCTTTCCCTGAAAATTTTAAATTTTTCTATGCTCAGGGGTTTTTGAGGGAGTCCCTGGCTGCCTTGGTGTGTCCAGTGCCCTGAGCTGCAGCATTGCTGGCACTGAGGAGTGCAAGATCATTGGAATTTGAGCAAAGCTGGTGTTTCCCAGAGCACAGCATTCACACACTCAGCCACATCTTGCTCTCTAGGAAATCCTGCTGGGAATAACATGGGAAACTTTATGGGAGAGGCTCAGTAGCCACAGAAAAGAGTGAAGGCCCCCATGAGCACTGCTGACAGCCAGTCAGGGAGCCAGCCAGGTGCTCCCTCTGCCCCTATCCACAGTCTGTTCCCTCTGAATTCCAGGGCTGACAGCTCACTTTTCCAGCAGTGGGTGGGCATCCCACAGTGCAGGCAAGTGGCCAGCAAACCCCAGCTGCTCCCAGCACCCTCAGCCAGGGGCTGTGAGTCTCCTGTTCACACCAAACACAACACAAACATCACTGCAGCACCCCCAGGCATCTGTCAGAGAAACCCTCAGCAGGGCACCACAGTCCAAGGGAGTGGATGGATTCCTATTTAAATAAAAGGCAGAAAATTAATCAGGCAGCCCAAATTGTGGTGTTTCCCAGCTTTCTTCATTTGTCACTTCAGTCATGCTGTTTCACTGCAGCTTTTAGTGGTGACTTGGACAGGCCAGCCACAGCACGAGGGCTCCTGGCAGGCTCAGCAGAGCAGGGAGGGAATTATCAGCTGTGGGGTCTCAGCCCTGTCCCCTCTTACCCAGGAAAGTCCCTTTGGCCACCAGAGCCAGGTCTCTCCAGGCCAAAACACATCCAGGGGCAGCTTTGCAGCAGGAGCCTCATCCAGAAGCTTTCAGCTCAAACCTTCCTGTGTAAGAAGGAGATGAATGGGTCTGCTGCCTGGCTTCACTCCTTGCTCTGGGAAGAGGGTGGCAAAACCCCATTGTTTAGGGGGGAAAATCCCCATTTATACCTTCTCTGCCTGCCTTCAGCTGCCCCATTTGATGATGCTCCATGCACTGTGCTGCTTGTGGTAGGATCCAGGCACTCATCCCACGGGGATGGCCCATATCCAATGTCCAAATGAGTCAGGGTGGGCACAACACCCAAAAAACTCTCCAGAGCCAAGGGGAACATGGCTTTCCCCCTCAGCTCTGTGTGAGCTGGGCTGGAGTTTGTAACATCCAGCTGTCATCGCTGGCATTTGTCAAATGAAGTGACCACTCTTGGGACAGGTACTATTTCAAAAGTGGACATCACTTTAAAAAAGTGCTAATGTACAGGGCTGTCAGGTCCCGGCCTCAGCAGCAAGATCAGGTCTCTGATGTTTGGGGAAGAGATAAGGCACTGAACACAGCCAATCCCCACGAGGGCCTGGGCTCTTTCTGGGAGTCACTCAGCAAAGTGTACACGGAGCTGGTCCTTCCCAGGGGTGGGATCAGCAGCCTCCTCCTCAGCTTGATGCTCCAAGCAGCTGTGAGGGAGCTCCAGCCTGCCCAGCTGGTCCCCAGCATCTCCCACAGCTTCACCTCCAGCTGCCTGATGGAGCCTGAAAACCAAGGGCAGCAAAGCCTCAGTTAGACTCAGGGAGTTAAAGCACGGGAAAAACCTCCCACAGTTAAAACCTCACAGGTTTCAAGTCACTTCCCAAGAAATGTGTGCTAGAGGGTTTATTTTATAGAGCAGGCAGTGGCTCTCGCTGCTGCTGCTGCCCCTGAGTGCTGTGCTCACCAAGGGCTGCTTCATCCAAGGAGTTTGAGGGCTTTTCCCAAAATCAAGAGGCCTCTGAAGGTGAGGAGGGAAGGTATAAACTTTCCCTGTGGTGTCTGTCACCCCTTGTCCCCAGCAGGGCTCAGGGACACAGCAGACTCTGCTTGGACCACTGGGCCTCAGTCCCCCCTGGAACCTGCTCCTCCACCTGCATTTAGGAGAACAAGAGAACAAATACCCCAAAAACTGGAACTCAACACATCCATGTTGCCTTCCACATTGGAGTTCTGGAGCCAGGCAAGCCCCAAGCCAGAGGCTCTCAGGATTTTTAGGGATTATCCAGCTGGTTTCACGTGTTACCTCCTGTCCCAACAGGAACCTTGGAAAAGCAGAAAGCAGCCTCTGCCTGAGGAGGGGGCTCAATGGATTTAACAGGGCAGGCAATGATTTGGCTCTGTCCCTTGGTCCCCCCCAGGGCAGTTCCTGCAGGGCATCCCTCTAAATGCTGCTCCCCAGACACCAGCAGCACCCAGGGCAGGACATTTCCAACCCAAAACAGCACCTTCCCACTCCTTCTCCCCATGGGAAAGAATTCTACTAAAGAGAACTCACCCTGCCAGCACCCAGTGCAGCATTCCTGCAGTCCCAGGGCTTTATACAGGATTCACCACCCCAGGGAGGGAAGTCCTGCCCTTCTCTAATTACTGGCAGCTTGTCCAGCTAATTAATCCTCTCTCCTTCCCTCCTGGGTGTTTTACCAGCTGTGCTCATCAGGACATCCCATTCTTTGTTAAAATCGGGGTGGAGATGGACTTCCTTGTGTCTCTCCAGGGTGTGGAGTCCTGCAGTTGGTCTGTGCTACATGGTTGGAAATAAAATTACATTTTTAAAGTATTTTCCCTAAATTATGTCATATTTAACATGGAAACATGGACAAGTGGAACCCAAAGAACCAAAACAATGCCACAGAAACACAGAGGGCACCTCCCTGATTGTGGATTGTTGGTGTTTTTTCTGCAAATGATCATTTTAGGGAAATCCAGCAGTGGGGGAAATCTATTTGAATCAGAACTTTTTTTTTTTTTCTTTAATGCCAAAATTCCTATTCATGGGTAAGGAAATGCATCCATTTATTTAAATTAGAATGACAATTCTTTATTCCTTATTAATGAAAGGAAGTGATGATGGGAGGACAGAGTTTTGCATTGAGCTGTAGAAAATAAGTGAATTAATCAAACATCCAAGATAAGCCCAGAAAATCTCTCCAAGGCCTTGCCCAGGGTGTCAGGCCAGGAAGGTTCTGTGGTTCTGCAAGGAAAACTGAAATCAAAAGCTGCAGCCCTGCAAATTCCAAGCAAAGCCAAGCATAAAGCATATTTAAGTGAGGGTGATTAACGCTGGCACAGCTCTCCATGGGGAAGTGATGGATTTGCCAGCTCTGGATGTCTTCAAAGCACATCTGGATGATTCCAGGGCCTGCATGTGACCTTCCCTGGCACTGGAATTGCTACTGTTCACCTTGCAGCTCCACGAGAAATACTTGGAGAGACCAAATTTCTCCTCCCAGCTCTGCTTCCAACCTGCTCTGGGATTTTATCAGAGTTATTTCTTCTCCTTGTGATTTTTGCCATCAGTTCTTCACCCTTGCTGGGAGTGCTGAGGGCAGAAATGCCCTGCACGGTGCTCAGCAGGATCAGTGAGGCTGCTTTTAGGGTTTTATACCTTGGTTAGGCAGGAACTTTCAAGGGTTATGTAGTTCTTGGGGATGATAAGAAGTCTGGGGGGATTTCCCTGCCAGCAGGGTCCATGAACACACTGACTGTACAAAAATCCTTAAAACTCTTCCACGCAAAAATAAGGAATTGCATAAGTGAAGGGTTCAGAGGACAGAGGATTTTGCAAAAATGAGTGGATGAGTGAACTCTGTATCAATGTAAACATCTTAAAATACAAATCACCAAAGGTAGAGCATCAATTTTTAAGTTATCCTCATCTGGAAAAAGGATGAGTTCATTTAGGGCCAAAGAGCCCAAAGGGAGAGATTGGCATTGCTGAGACATCTCCAGGGGATGGAAAATCAGGAATAATCAACAGGAACAGCACCACAGGCAGGCAGAAACAGAGAGGGGAGAACATCTGACCAAGCAGGGCTGGATCTATGGGCTTGAATCAGAAATGTCCTGTATTTCACAGGGATTTTTAGGAAAACCGTTAATATTAAATGTGATGTAGAAGCAGAAGTTTTAATCAGCTAGGCTGGGAGACAGGAGATGTCAAAGCAGAGCTGCAAGGCTTTTTTATTAAATGGACATTTAATTAACCCAGTGCTCAAGCCACTGTGTGAATTTTGGCTTTGAGTCATAGGAAACAGGGGATGGAGCAATTCAGGGGTTTGTGGAGTGCCAGGGCAGGGGTGGGACTGGATGGAGTGGCAGGGATGTGTCCAGGGAGGTTGTTACATCTCCTGAGAGCTTCTTCCAGCCTGAGCCACACAATTTTGTTGCCTTTGTAGCTGCAGAGGAGGGGTGAGGGTTTGCAGCAGGCCCATGGAGTGGTTTTGATGCATTATCAATATAAAAATTCAGGTTTTTAAATGACATCTTCCCCTGGGCACTGAGAGCTCTCTGAGTCATTCCCTTTTGCTGACTTCTTCATCAATTTGAGCCTTCCTGGGACCTGAATTTCAGAGCTGAGCTGAGCCTAAGGTGCAGGCAAGCAACGTTTTGGTGTCACTCCTCTGTCCCCTCCTTGCAAGGATCATTCCTGAGCCCTGAGGAGGATGAATCCCACCACATCCCATCCCTGCTCCCCATCCATCCCCTCGGCAGGCTCTCCCACCATCCCAACCCCTCTCTGCTGCTTCCAGACCCCACCTTTCTTCTTTTCCTGCTGCCGATGCTGCAGGGAAATATCAGAGGCACCCATGTGGCTCCGAAAGGAGGCAGTGGCCGTGGAAGAAACACCCAATTATTTAGCAGCTGTCAAGGTTAAGCTGAATAACCCCGGGGAAGGCTGGGCTTTGGGAGGGGCTCTAAAGCATCTCCCCCGGGGGAAGGAGAGCCCGGGGAGCAAAGGCAGCGCCCGGGGCTGCCAGGGCTGGAAGGAGCCGGGGATGCCCTGGGAGATGCCGAGGGCAGCGCTGGGCAGAGGAGCTCTGCCCATCCCTCAGTGCCCATCCCTCATCTCCCCAAGCCGGCCCTGGGATAAATCAAACCCAGAGGGGAAGGGGGGAAAAAAGTGTTCGAGGGGGAGCTGGGGGGGGGGCTGCCAGCAAGGGGGAGAAGAGGGAACGAAAAGGCAGCGCCAGGGAGAGGAAAAGCCAGATCAAAGGCAGAAATTCATCAGAGATAACGGAATTATTTATTTTTCCTGCTGCTAGTGGGGATTTTTTTTTTTTTTTTCCCCTTTGAGGCCCCCCAGGCCTTGTGGGCCGCTCAGTCTCCAGGCAGTCTGTTACTGTGAGGAGTCCCATCACCCCAGCCCAGGCACAAAGCAACATGTTCACTTCATCACACGGCTCTGCTCGGCACAGAGAGACCTTTTGATCTCCATCTCTGCTGTGTTTATATGTGACAGTGCAAGAAATGTATTTACAGTACACGGGGCTCTGTTAGACACTGCCTGCCTTCATTTGAACATTAATATTGGCAGCAGGGGAGGGGTGGGGGGGGTGCAGCTCTCCTTTAATTCCCCCCTCATTTATTAAAATGTTTATTTGGAAATCCGCAGGCCCATTTATCTGGTTATTACTCAGAGCAGGATCAAATAATAACTCAGGTTCTCTGTGTCACACAAGACAAACCAAATATACTCTGGATGAGGGCTTTCAATGGCCCTTGGATCCATCCTCATCCTGGCACTCTGCCGGCTGGAGGGCCCTGGGTGGGCTCCCTGGACCTGTAATGCAGCTTTTTATCCCCAATTCCACAGGCTCACATCCAGCCCCAGCCAGTTGCTACTGCTGGGGGTGCCCCCACAGCCCCCCACAACAGGGGGTGCCTCACTGGGCAAGGGGGGTTTCAGCACAGCTTCTCCCCAGCTCTGCCTGCCTCAGGCTCTGCTTTTCCAGGTGTTCTCCTTCCATGCCCATCACCTTTCCCAGGAGGAGATGGGTGTGTGCAGGACCAAGCAACGTCAGTACCAGCACTTTACCTGTTGAAATCAGTCAGAGAATGCAGAGCCACCACAAAAATCCTGTTCTTAGACCCAAATTCTGGGGTGTTCTGGGCTCAGCCTGGTAGTTCTGCTCTCCTTCCTCTCTGTCCACCCCACCACCTCCTTCCAACATCCACTCCCCGTCTTCTACCTCACTTTGGGTTTGCCAGCCACACTGAACACTATTTGAAAAACACCAATATCAAGCTCTCAGCAGGTCTAGGCTGCATTCAGAGGGTGCAAGAACCCCTGGCACATTTCTGGTGACCAGCTCTTGGGTTTCAGAGGCTCAGAAAATATTGAAGCCACTTCTAAGTGGAGCTTGGTGTGAATTTTTGAGCAAGCAGCCTTTGGCAGTGAAATGGCAAAGGAAAGGTGGATGTGGCTCATTTCAGGTGATCAGAGTGGGCTGAGGAGCCAGCAGAGCTGGGCAGGAACACTTGGGTCCAGAGGAGAGGCTGGAGGTGCCAACCTGCAAAACACTTGGGAAAACATCAGTGCTTGAGGAAAGGAATAAACCCAGACACTGCCTGCTGCAAGGAATGGTAAATTCAGTGAGTGAGAGTGGGCACGAGGGATCTTTGCATTTCCCATCCCTCTCACTCTTGACTGCAGAGGTTGAGCAAATACCAAATCCCAGCTCTTCTCAGCATCATGAGGGCTTTCCCATCAGCAGATGCATCCAAATTCGGGGTTAAAAAGTCCTAATTAGTGCTCTGAGAGCTTCTGCATCCCAGCCACCTCCTGACCCCACAGCTCTGCTGCCCCCCAGGGTTTCTGGTGCCTTTGGAGGTGCGAGAGCTGGTTTGTCCCATCCCTGTCCAAGGCCAGGCTGGATGGGGCTTGGAGCAGCCTGGGATAGCTGAAGGTGACCCTGCCCATGGCAGGGGTGGAATGAGATGGTTTTAAAAGTCCCTTTAAATCCAAACAATCCTGTGATTCTGTGCTTTAACCACGAGGTGCCTCTGCCTTGGTGGGCCCCAAGTGCTCCCAGTGCAGGGTGATCCCAGTGGGAGCTTCTGAACACAGACACCCACGGGATCAGCCCATCTCCACCTCCCTGGGAGCTGGGCTCACCCCATCTTGGAGTGGGATGTTTTGGAACAAGGCACTGCCACCCACAGCATCCCTGAGCCCTTAGGAATCATCCCTGCTGCAGGAACCATCCTGCCCCCCCAGTGCTCCTCTGCCTTCACAAAGGTTCATTTTTAATGTCTGCTTTCCCCACTCCTGGATTTAAGGATGAGGGTGAGGTGTCACAAAAATCTCTGAGGAGTCAGGAAACCTCAAGTTGCTGCTCACCCTCTCTCCTGACACCATTTGGAGACTCAGCTTGGGGAAATCCTGGGATTCTGGGGCAGAAGGCACTGGTGGCAGGAGCACAGAGCCACTGTCACCCCCTGGGAGCCCTGAGGTGTCAGGCCCAGCAAACAAAGGCTGGTTCCCAGGGGAGCTGTGATCACACTGCTGAAAATGGCATTTTAGGTCAAATCATATAAACTGGGGGAAAATTTGCTTTAAAAAATGCATTCACATTTTCAGGGTAAAATCTGGGTTTCAGTTTAACACATCTATTGTGTCTGAGGGTGGGTTTATTTTAGTTATTTGGATTTATAGTTATGTATTTATCCATTAGATATGGATTTATTAAGTCATTTATACAGTTATTGCAGGAAGGGAAAAGGCAGTTTTAGTTCCAAGCATTTGCTACATGAATTTATCTACATTATACTCAAATACAATGTTTGGGCTATATATTAAATTATTACCATGACTTCCTCTTTCCTGCCTTATCCTTTGTTAAAAAAACTTTGAATTTTGGCCTTTCATTTACAGTAATTTTATTTCTTCCAACCTCCTCTTTCCAAGACCAACCATTCATTTTGTAGGCCTTGCTACTGAAATCTTTTAGTGCTTTTAATCCTTCTCACACCCAAAACTTCCTGATACAGAGGCTCAAAAATAAAACTCAGTAATTGACCACTTGAAAAACGTTTATTTTTATTTTTATTACCTTTTTTTTTTTTCACTTCTAACTCTGCAAAGCAGGGGTGAGTCACAGCTTTGAAATCTGCACTGGATGCCAGCTGAAAACAGAGGCTTTACACGATCAAATTGACAGATGATTCCAAGGCAGCCCCGCTCCACACAGACCCATCCATATTCCCAGTTAAAAGAAATATTGCATTTTTAAGGGTAAAGAAACATATTTAAGAGATAAAGGAAAAAGAAAAGTTTGCTGGTCATCAATTATCATAATAAAACAGAGGACTGGTGGTGGGGGGGATGAAATTCACTTTAAAGACATGTTAAAGCCCCTAATCTTCAAAGAGATAAAGGCTGCCCCTGAGAGAGCCACTTCACCAGGAGGCAGCCATGGGCCTGGCCCCAGGAGAGGCTGATCCAGCTCCAAAATAAACTTGGGATCAACTTGAACCGAGTGTGGTCGGGTTCAGGGGGGGATGGAGATGGAGCAGGAGGGGCACGGAAGGACACGGAGAGGCCAGGGCTGGCTGTGGGGACAGCCCTGAGCTTTGGGGTGGCAGCAGGAGACACAGAGGGATCCCATGGGAACAGCCCTGAGCTTTGGGGTGGCAGCAGGGGACACAGAGGGATCCCATGGGAACAGCCCTGAGCTTTGGGGTGGCAGCAGGGGACAGAGAGATCCCATGGGGACAGCCCTGAGCTTTGGGGTGGCAGCAGGGGACAGAGAGATCCCATGGGGACAGCCCTGAGCTTTGGGGTGGCAGCAGGGGACAGAGGGATCCCATGGGGACAGCCCTGAGCTTTGGGGTGGCAGCAGGACACAGAGGGATCCCATGGGGACAGCCCTGAGCTTTGGGGTGGCAGCAGGGGACAGAGAGATCCCATGGGGACAGCCCTGAGCTTTGGGGTGGCAGCAGGACACAGAGGGATCCCATGGGGACAGCCCTGAGCTTTGGGGTGGCAGCAGGGGACACAGAGAGACCCCTGGTCCTGTTCTTCTCCCTCCAAGCCCTGCTGGTCCTGCCAGAGAACCCAAAATCCATCAGAAATCCCAACTGGCAGAGTCCTGGTGCAGCTGCAGGGACAGACCTCACCCTCAGCACTCCCCACCTGAGCCCAGATCCTTCCCTCAGGAATTCCTTGGCTGGGGAGGATGGCCAAGGCTTGGGGGAGCCAGGGGAGCTGAGCTGGGCTTGTCTCCAGCCCCTGGGCACAGAGGGGGCCTGCACAGCCCATGGTGGTGTCAGACTGGGAGAGGACTCTTGTCACTGCTGGACACAAGTGAAGAGCTTGACTCCAAGGTAGCAGAAGGATCAGAAGGTTTTATTCACAGTTCCTCCAGCATTTTTATAACATGCTGTGCTGAAAATGCACATTATTGGTTCAGAGAATGGACACCTCTCGCCATTGGTTAAGTAACAAAGAGCAAAGAACACATGGCAGAGGGGTTGTTATGAGAACTTAGAAATGTTATGAAAATAGAATGGTTATTTACAGGAACTGTCCTTGAAAGAAGAAATCTTCCCAAGGGAAGGAAAATCAGCCACTGACAGGCTGAAAACCTTACAGACTCACAAAATCAGACCCACAGACTCTCCTTGTGTCCTTGGTGGGAAAGGCCAAGGCCCAGCCTGGGCTCCTCCCTGTGAGCACTCACAGGAGATGCAGCAGGGCAGAAGATCCTGCCCTTTCCAAGTTTTGGAAATTCAAACTCCACCCTTCAAGCACAAAGGCTTCAGCTTATCCAGCATGGACCAAAGGGGAGGCTCCATCTGCAAACTGTATCTCACAGTTCACCAGGTGGAAGAGGCTTTTATGCAGCTCTAAGTCATTTCTCATCATGAAACATTTCTTTTTAAACTATTTGAGAAAGAAAAGTTCAAAAAATCCAGAGGGAAAAAAATCACCAAAAATATGAAAAATGGCAAGGCCAGGTGAGCAGAGATTTCTTCTGGAAAAGGTGATGTTGATTATCAGCCCTTAGAAAGTAAAAAATCAACCATGGAAGCAAAAATGAGCCTGAGTGTTGCCAGGTTTTGACCACTGTGGATGAATTAGGATCTGGGTCCATATGCTGGGGTAAAGGTGTGGAGAAGAAGGATCCCAAACCTTGGTGAAAGGAGTGTCTCACTCAGAGCCAAGCTGCAGGAATCGTCAGGGGGCTAAAAGGACCACCAGGAAATAAAAACCTGGATCCAGAAGAGGGAGGAAATTCCAGCTCTTTGGAGACCTCTGCTGAGTTCTGAAGTGGAGGGAGCTGAGCACATCCAGGGGCTCCCTCCTCCCAAGGCCATCAGAGGGGCTGCCTGGGCACAGAATGCTCCAGAAAAATGGGGATTTGCTGCAGCATGCATGGATTAGGGATCATAACTCCATTATTGGGTCATTCATACTAACAGAAATGCTCCCCATCCACCTGAACTGTGTCTCACTAACCAGCAGTTCCTCAGGTTTTTCCAGAGTGTATTCTCACAGCCAGAAGAAAACTGGCCCAGCTCCATCCAGGAGCCATCCAGACCCCCCCAAGCTTGGCCAAATCCCAGCCAGGTTCTCTGCAGCCCCTGCAGCTCTGGCAGGGTCAGAGCACAGAGCTCATTTTGTGCCCTGAGCTCCAGCAGGGATCTGAGAGCAGAGCTGGGAAGGAACTGCCAAGGACACATGCTGGGTGTCCTGCCACCAGCTGGGGAGCAACCCCAAAGCATCCCAGTGAGTTTTGGCACTGGGAGCATGGAAATAGCTGGGTTCTTACAGGTTTGGCCAACTCACTTTGCTCCTGCAGCCTGTGGTGGGCCAGCCCCAAGGAGGAGAGTGCCCAAAGCTCTGGAGAGCTGGGATCCTTCAGCAGTGAGGGCTCATCTTGGCCCAAAACACACCCAGGCCTCTTATCTCAGCCCTAATGTTCACTCAGCTCATGCTGTGCCAACCTCTCACCCTCCTGGGTCTTGGGGGCTTAAAAAACTTGTTTCCAACCTCAGATGGAGGAGAGTTTATCACCAAGTTCAGTACCAGACTTTTCCTGCAGCTGGCAAGCCAAAACTAACACAAACAGCAGGCTCCTCATTCATTATTCTAATTCCACCATAAAACATTCCCAAGCCAGCTCTGACTGAGGGTTTCAGCTGATTTACTGCCTTTCCAGCAGGCAGTGTCTATGAACTGGGTGAGCTGTTGGGTCAGATTTACACTGAGGAGCAGCTGAAAGGAGCTCACCCTCAGCACAGCCTCTCTGTGCCCAGGGCAGCACTGATGGCCTGCTGAAAAATTCCCAAAATGCTCCTGTTTCCCACCACACAGAAGTGGCTACCTCCAAAAAGTTTCTCAAGGAGAAAGGGAAAGGAGAGCACAGGGGGTTGGGAGTGCTATGGGCTTGGGCTCAAGAGTTTGCCTGGAGTGGGGATTAAGGAGCTCATCCCATGCCTGGAAACATCCAAGCCAGGCTGGATGGGGCTCTGAGGCTGAGGATGTCCCTGCCCATGGCAGGGGATTGGACTTAATGACCTTTAAAAGTCCCTTCCAGCCTAAATTCTTTTATCCAAGACACCATGCATGGAACAGGAGGCTCTGGCCTGTGGCACTCACAGAGGACACCCACACTCTGGTGTGTCCTGGCACCACATCTGGGGTCTGGGTGGCCAAGGAGGTGTCAGTGACAGCCATTCCCTGTGCCTCTGGCCACTGCAGAGAGCTGGAGCCCACACTCAGCCTGCAACGTGCTTCCACACATTTATTGCTCCTCCTGGATCCCCTTTTTTTCTCCCTTCTGATGGAGGGAATCATTCCCAGCTTCAGCTCTGGCAGGTGTCACACTGAGAAGTTTCATCTGACCAAGTAACTCCTACATGTGCCTTATCAAAAAGATTCCCAGCCAGCTCTGCTTCCAGTGGCTCCAGAATCCCCTTGCAAGGACGGGGATAGCAGTGCTGTGTGTATCCCACAGCACAGCCTGCTTTTCCTCCAGCTGTCCCCACCAGAGCCCCCCTGAGGAATGGTGCTGGCTCCGGATGCTCCTGGTTAATCCACATCAAATATAAAACCTTGCTATTTTCACATTTTTCTGTATCAGGTTGAAAACCAGATTCCCTGGGATGCTGGTGCATGGAAAGAGGAGTTCAATTAAGCATTAACCCTTTGGCATCCCACAGCAGGTATTTTGGGGTTCTTTCAGGAATCCTTTTTATCCTTGAGACATTCCAGTTTTAACCCCAGCCAGGCTCACAGGTGAAGACTCCTGAGCAGCTTTCCCAAGTGACATCAGTGATGAATCCAGCAGCATTCCAAGGACACTGAGCAGCCATGGCTGGGAGATCTCTTGGAGCAAGCAGGAGGTCCCAGATCCAGCGGATCCCAGTTCAAGGCACAGTATGGAGATCCCTCTTTGCTCTCTCAGCTCTGACACCAGCCAGATGCTTTTCCTTCCTCGAGCTGAGCCAGCTGAGTGAGCCACATCCCTGGGGAGTTGGGGAATGGGATAAACCCCTGCTCAAGCTGCCAGGGATGAAGCCACTCCAGCCATGCTGCTAACAGGGCAGCAATGCAGCTCTCACCCAGAGCATCCCTCAAAGGCTTCCCAGCCCTGCTGTGATCCCAGCCCTGCTCCCTGCCACAAGCCCTGCAGTGCTGGGGACAGCTGGCAGGGCTGGTGGCTGCCTCGTTTTCCCCTGGAGGCAGCAGGAGCTGCAGATGTGTGGAGGGAAGGCAACCTGGCTTTCACATCAGGGCTGTGTGATGAGGGAATTTTGGTGTTTCAGCTCGCTTTGGCACAGGGGAAAATGTATTTCCCCTCCTTCTGTGGGCTGGACTCTTTAACAGCACAACCACTTTCATGTTTTGCTCAGGATTTTCCTTATTCCTGCTGCACAGAACAAAACCAGGCTAACACTAAGACCAGGGACACATTAAGACCAGGGATTTAGGTCGTTTTTGACTCTCTGGAGTACTGGAAGATTCAGCTTTCTCCAGTCATCTCCAGGCTGCTGGGGAGGAGATGCAAAGAAGAGAAGGAAAACAAAGCTTTATCTAAGTGCCAGCGTTGTTCAGGCTTGGCTAAAATCAGATATAAAGCCAGCTCAAGGCTTGGAATGAGGAGGATTTACCTCCTGTGGATTTAGCTGTTAAAGTCAGGGGCAGCCTTGTTACTGGGACCATGTGTCTGTGTGATTGCTCTTCAGTTGCCCAAGCCATTTTCACATCAGCCAAGAGCAGGAGAAAAGCCTGGGAAGCTCTTCCATCCAACCAGAAAACCACCATTTACTTGGATATCAGCACTCCCAAATCTTCCTCTGGCACCAAGCAGCTTTAGGGGGCCTTGCCTTGCTTATCTGCCCAGGTAGCCACACTCTTCACTAAGAAAAATATTTGAGGATGATTCCTTGCCTGTCCGTGGGATGTGTCAGAGCAGGATTTGCATTTTTCTGTCGGTTAAGGATAAGGACACGTCTCTCTGTCAGGAGAGGGTAGGGACCATTCTGCATTGTTTGTACACAAAAATCCAGCTCCTCCAGCAGGAGACAGGCCCTGGGTTTTCTCTGCCTTCTCCCTTATCCGAGGTGAGAGTTGCCAGCAGCTCAGCACAGTGCTCCCCCAGGAGCCCGGGGAGAGCTGCAAGCCCTGATTCCAGCCACGCTCCCAGCTCCACCAGCTCTGTGTTATACCAGCCCCAGCAGAGGAATCGGCTTCTCCAGGCAGCAGAGCCCATCAAGCCCCCTCCATCCCCTGCCTTTTCCCGTCCGTGCAGGGAGGAGGGATGGCGGTGCGCTCGTTAACCAGGTGACATTCCAACCCGGCAGCCTCCCCCAGCTTCCCCTAGGCACAGCCCCTGCAATTTAAATTACATCAGGGTAGGATTTAGAGGGCTGCTGGGAGCGGACTTGGCGCCCAGACTCCCGTATCTGGAAGAGCTCCGTCCTTTGTGAGTTGTGAAATGAGACAAAGGCGGAAGAAAACACCTGGAACACTGAGGCCGGGGTGGGGGCGAGAGATGTGGCTGCTTGGAAGGTTTGGGCCAGACTTGTAGAGGTCCTTGGAGATCAGCAGCCTCTGCCAGAGGGACCTGTGCACCACGACTCGGACAGGGAATTAATGCCCAGAGATCTGGGTCAGAGCCTGCTCTGGATGGCCAGAAATCCTGGAGCATCCTCCCTGAACACACACGGAGCAGCTCTGCTGCATCCCGGAGGCACCAACCTGCTCCAGATGTCAGGCAGAGCCAATCTCTGCCTGGGATGTGCTGGATTTGCTGCACAGGCTCAGGCAGGACCACCTCCTTTCCCATGTGTTGACAGGGCTGTACTCAAGCACCTAAAGATATATAAAATGTGCCTGGTGAGACGGGGCGTGGGGCCGAGCCCACTCCTCCTGAACTCGCAGCTTGCACCTTCCAGAGCTGCTCCCTGAACCTCTCAGCCACTACTTCATCCTCCAAAAAACCGTGGCACCCTTTTTTGAAACTATCAACGAGCTCTGACAAACTTCAGCCCTTCTCTAGGCGGGGGACACGGCACTGCAGCCGGGAGAGGGATGTGGCAGCCCAGGGAGGGGAGGAAAGGCAGGAGAAGCCTCTCCCTCAGCTTTTCACGGGAAATCCTCCTCGCAGGTGTGGAGAGGCCTGACAGGTTGGTAGGACGCTGACAACGATCTGCACACCCTCCCTTCCGAGCCTGCAGCACGGCAGATGGTGAGGGAGAAAGCCGGAGATGCTCAGGCACCAAGTGCCAGCAGCGTCCCCGCTGCATCCCGGACAGTGTCACCGCCTTGGGAGCTGCGGAGAGCGAGCTGCAGAGCTCGGGCTGTGTCCTGCACAGCCCCTCCCTGCCCGGCGGGAGGAAGGGAGAGCCCCATAAATAAACGGCACTAGGAAAGGGATTGCAGGTCCTGCAGCAGCGCCTGGAAGCCGCCTCGGAGGCTCGGCGGGGGAGGAAGGGAGCCTGACTGACAGCCTGATTTAAGACCTGCCTGAAAAGCAAACAAAAGCAATTGAAAACTGCATCATCTAGGAAAACTTAGTAGGTTGTATTTTCACAAGTGAGGACTGATGGTAAGACCAGCTTAATCCCCCGGTGGACTTTCCACACCTCGGCAGGGGCCAGCTGGTTTGTCTTGCAGCTGATTGCTGAAATAAGAGCGGCGGCCCCGGGGCTGGAGCAGGATGGGCTGCAGGGAGCGACACACAGCAGAGGCCTCGGAAAGCTCTGCTTGTTTTCCAAACCCTCCTTCTCCCTGTCAGAGCCAGTGGCACCTCCTGGACTTTGCAGTGGGGAGCGAGGATGCTCCAGCCTGGCAGGGTCTCTGCTCGCAGGCAACTGGAGAAAAATCCCTGGAGGATTTTCCTCCCTGCTTCCAGCTCGTTTGGGGCAGCAGAAAACACAGCCAAGAGGTAAAGACATAACTCAGGGCCTTATCTTTCCTTCCCAGGGACTGAGCTGGGGACACAACGAGCTGAGCATGAGCTCAGAACAGTGCTGGGGCCACACCGGGCTCGCCGAGGGCAGACACGGGGCCTGACACAGACAAGTGTTAAAAGGTGACATCATGTGCAGGCAGACAAAAAAAAACAAACCCCAATCCACAGCATTCTGAAGCCTTCCATAGATAATATTTCCATTAAGGTTTGGCTTGAACAAAACTGCATTTTCCTTCTGCAGAATCCAAGTGAAGTCCAGAAAAAGAGGGAGAAAAGTGCCCCTTTGCCCAGGCCAGGTGATGTTCTGTGCCCTGATTCCCTTCTATCCCCTCCCTGAAATGATGAACCAGGATGACATTTCCTTTCCCAACATCAGACTTGCTAACAGGACAGAACAGCACAGGTTTAGCTGGCCCAACACAGCCCTGAACAGATCAGACATGCAAGCAGCAGATGTACAAGCCCCCTGTGCTGAGCATGAACCGTTTTGTCAGCTTGTGGTTTCAAATCCAGACCTGATGGTTGGAGAACAAAAGACAAAGCAAATGCTCCTCAATCCTTTCCTTTCCAAGCCATCTATTTTTCCCTACAAGCTGGGAGGCTGGATAGATATGTAGGAGGGGAGATAGATAATGAAATGAAGATGGGAGGTGCCTCACCTGGGATTTTGGAACATTTAGGGCTGACAGCCTAACAAGTTCCTGCAGGGGAATAAACCCAAACCTGGCATCTGGGAGCTCAGGGGAATGTCCAGATGATTAGAAACAGCTGAGGTAGATTTGGTAGCTGGGTCTTAATGTCCATGGTGTGAAGTTCTCTTCAGCTTTTGGTCAGAGAAAGAGTTTAAATAACACTTCACGTTTGCAGAGGGTTGTATCCACATGGTGATGGGTGGTAACTCCACCAGGAGATGCAGCAGGATGCTCCAGAGCATGGAGCAGCCCTGGCTGCCCCCAGGGATGTGCTGCTGCTATCAGGTGCTCTCCAGATCCAGGGGCTCAGCCAGGACTCAGCATCCCAGGTACTGCCACACATCTGGGATCCAGACCAGGCAGAGGATCTGCTCCTGTGCTTGCCTGAAGGAGAAGATGAATGAAGCTGCCTGGATGACCTGGGCTTGTTCAAAGGGACAGATGATATATCAAGGCCTCTCCCTGTGCCAGCAGCTGTGTGGGGATACAGACCTGGTCTCAAGGCCATCAGTCCCTGCTCTGTCCCCTTTCCTGCCCTCACAGTGCCACTTCTCTTCCTCATTATTTGGGTTGAATGACTGTATTTGCTGACTGAAGTAGCCATTTAAGACCTGGTGTTTTGGCTCAGATGCTTTTTGCTTTATGCAAACATGACATTACAGCCCAGACCACCAGATATTCTGATATTTTCAAAGCAGAGAGCTTTTTGAAATCCAATTTCTTGGTGGTGTTTGATCTCTTAAACTCATCTCCATCTTTGCAGAGATGTAGTTTGGCCCTTCCTGATGAACCAAAGCCATCTCTACCTCCCCTGTCACGTCTCTGTGCAGCCAGCAGTGGAAAGAGTTGGGCAGTTCTGATTTTGGGGGGATTAAATGAGGAGCAAGGCAAGCAAGGTCCCAAACCACCAAGGAGAGGTGACAAAGAGTTGATAAAGATCAGAGATTCAGTCTCAAAGCTGGGTCACAAACCCCAGATCCAGACCCCTGGCTGTGTCTGCTCCCAAACACAGCCAGCCCTGCTGCATCCATCAGGCCTGACCCATCCATTTTCTGCTCTCCTTTTGCCAAACCCCTCGTGCTGCCCTTCACTTCCAGCGGTTTTCCCTGACCAGAGCTGGATTTCACCCCCTTGCCAGCCTTTCCTCATCTCTGATCAAGCTCAGAAGCCAAACCCAGAGCGAGCACATCCTCCCAAACCTTCCTCTCCTGAAAACCTCCATGCCCTGCTCTGGGTCTCCCCGGTTAGGACCAACTCCGAGGTTAATGCACCTCCTTTGGGATGCAAACAGCTCAAACGTGCGACCTGGCGACCTTCCCAGCTCCAGCCCCAGCTTCCCTGTGGATGGGGGGGACGGGGAGAAGATGTTTCCCCCGGAGCCACGGGCTGGGCTGCACTTCAGCAGTGCCTCACTGCTCCCGCAACCCTCACCTTAGACACCTGCCTGGAAAATGGAAAAGAGAGGAGGGAAAACAGAGAAAAAGCCAACCTAAAGGCCCCCCATCGAATTGATTTCCTGCCGGAGACGCTGGGCTCTCACTCGCTGTTTATTGAGCATCACCTGCACCGCCGCGCCCCTGCCCCCGCGGGATCCTCCCAGCCTGCAGGGGATGGGATGGGGATGGGGATGGCCCCAGCCGCTTCCATTTGTACCCCTGGCCCCTGCTGGACATGGATGAGTGTGTTCAGGTCCTCAATGCTGCCTTTCCCTGCAGCTCCCACGCCGTCCTAAGCACCAAAACAGGCGGATTTCCCCCTAAGAGTGTCGGTTTTCCCTAAGCTCTGCCACCTATCCATTGGAAACTGAAACCCTCTCATGCAGAAGCCTGAAAGTGCATTCGTTTTCAAATTAATTATTCATTTTCAGCTTTCCAATTAAAAGGAAAAAAAGCAGAATTTTTCCTCTGTGATGGACATCAGGGAAAGGGGGATTTTTTTCTCTACCACAGCTGTAACTGCAACACATTTGTCCATTTTTTCCTGATATTGTGAGTGCCCTAAAGCTGTTATTTTGTCCAAGTTTTCCTGGTGTTGTGAGTGCCCTGAAGCTGTTATTTTGTCCTGGTGTTGTGAGTGCCCTGAAGCAGAATTTTGTCCAGTTTTTCCTGATATTGTGAGTGTCCTGAAGCTGTTATTTTGTCCAGGTTTTCCTGGTGTTGTGAGTGCCCCGAAGCTGTTACTTGCTGTCCCTTGTCCCCCAGTGCTACCGAGGGCACAGCAAGAACCACCAGGTCCCCAGCAGCCCCTCTGCCCTGACCCTTTTGGGAAAGGAAATATCCCCAGAGCCATTAACTCTCCCATTTTCTTCCAGCAAGAATCCTGCCTCCCCAGATCCATGCTAGTAATTCCCAGATAAAACTTTATGCTAGAGCATGACTTTTAATCCGGGATGCTCCTAAGGAGGACACCATGCCAAGAAATTTGGGCTGAAGTTATCCTGTATCAGCTCCTGCAATCATTCAGCTACACCTGAAGCTCCATGGCAGAGGAGCATCCCCTCTGGGATCCGTGAAAGAAGAATTCGTTTTCCTCCCAATCCTTTTCACAGGGCAGCTATAAACTGTTCCAGCACGCAAAACAAATTCCAAGAAAATTCCCTGCAACCGCTTCACTCAGCCCGTTCAATCCATTCTCACACCCTGGGGGCTGTTTCGTGTGGCTCCGTGTCTCCTCCCCACCTCAAAGCAGCACCAATTCCCCTGGCATCCCAGGAAATGGATTTCCAGCCCTGGAATCCTGCCACAAGGAACGATCACTGGTTCCCTTTGTTTGGGCATCTCTCCCTCGGAGCAGACTGGGCAAGAGCCACTGCAGCACTTCAAAAGGAGAGTTCATGCATGGGTAAAGGTCCTTTAAATTGGGATTAAAAATTCACATTTTTGTCCCGCATTTTTTGATGTTTCTAATCAAACCTATCCTGAGATAGAGAGGAGCACAGGCTGAACTCCCTGTTTTTCAGTGATAAGACACAGGGAGGTTTTGGTGGGTATTTCTAATCATTTTTTTTTTTTCCTTCTTTTTTTTTTTTCCTTTTTTTTCCATTTCTAAAAATAAAACCCTTACTCTGAAGCACTTATCTGAAGTCCAAAAGATGCCATTGAAAACTTCAGAATTTGCAATTAAAAAAATATTTAAAAAAAAAATATATATACGTATATGCATCATTCACATTTTGCTTGCTACATTTTCACCAGACTGGCCACACCAAAAATTTCCTGTATCCACCAATTCCTAACCAAAACCTGGCCAGGTTCCACGCTCCAAAATCCCATTTTAGATGCCCAAAACCTCAGGGGGCTCCTCTCTGCCTTCCTGCCGCGTCGAGGCGGATCCTTGGATTGCTCTGCCCGCTAAAATAGTTCTTTCCAGCGGGGCAAAGCCGTTATTCCAGCGTGGCATCCCAAGGGATTTGGTGCTCAGCAGCAGGTAAGTGGCCTTTGATCCCCCGGGGCAGCAGGGCTGCTGGATAAGGCTGCAGGGAGACAGACTCCGCAGCCATCCCTCCTTCCCTAATTCCCTTCTGAAGTGCTGGAGCCACTGTCAGCTCTCATTAAAAGAAGGGAATGCCCTTGTTTTAATTCCCAACCAGAGCCAACTGGATAATGATATTAACCCCGGCAGGGGGTGGCAGGAGAAGGCACCTCCTCGCTTCAAATGTTTGGACAAAAAATTTGCTCTCATTAGGGCGGCAGCCCAGGAGATGTCGCCTTTGTCGGGCGGGGACGGGGCTTTGTTGGGTCTGAATGTCCCCCGGGCTGTAATTGGGGCCGGGCCGGGCCGGGGGAACAGAGGGAGACACAAAAAAAGGGCAAGGAAAGCGTCAGGTCTCCTCTGCAATTCCCTGTTCTGCTGCAAAACGTGCTCCTGGAATGGGATCCCTGGAATCAGGAGCGATGTGGGGAGCATCAGGCCATGGATGGCCTTGGGAAAGCTGCTGAGATCCTGCCCCATGCAGGGATGGTCCCACTGCTCTGGGAGAAGGGCTGAGGAAAGGACAGTCCTGAGGGAAAAGAGATTAATTCAGATTAAAATGTCAGAGCTGGAAGGGGAGATCCTTGGGAGGGACCCAGAGGTGTCCATGGGTCCTTTCTACCATAAAATGGGGAGGGAAAACCAGCCCCTAACTGAGCACAGTGCTCCTGTTTCTCTTTGGACACAGAAATATTATTCTCATCATTTTCAGGAGATTTTTCCATATTTGCAAGTGATGGAGGTGCTGCAAACCAGGAAGGAACAGGGCTGGGGAACTCCCAGTGCCAGGGACACCAAAAGGTGAGGAAAACCTCATTTTCTCCACAGCAGCAGGTATTTTCCTGTCAATTTACCTGCTCTCAGGGATCACAACACCTGTCTGAAGTCACTGCAGACCTGGAGTATCCAAGGGTGCAGCAGGGATGTGATGGGAAGCACTCCTAAACCCATGATCCAGCCCAGGTCTGCAGGTGCTGCCCAGGATGTGATACCAAGGAAGAAGCTCTGGCTGCCCCTGGATCCCTGGAAGTGTCCAAGGCCAGGTTGGACAGGGCTTGGAGCAACCCGGGAAAGTGAAAACCAGCAGGAGGTTGGAACAAGATGAGTTTTGAGGCCCCTTCCCACCCAAATTCCATCCTGGAATTCTGGGATTGACTAAATATTGCCACTCCCTGATACCACTGACATCTTTACCACAGACACCACTGCTAAAGGCAGCATCCCAAATCTTCCTCCCAGCTCACCATGCTTGGGAAAAGAGAAGAGCTGGTGGGAAAAGAGGAAAAAGAACTGGCAAAAAACCTGCCTAAATCAAGCAGAAAATGATGGAAACCCCAACCAAGAGGGAAAAATTGTCAGCAGGCCCCTTTCCTCCAGTGGGAAGCACGCTGTCAGGGGGATCTGAGTTTGGCTCAGCCCGGGGCAGGGAGGGAGGGAAATTAAAGGCAAGTGTTCAATTAATTCCTCATTTGTGGTGAGGACCCAGGTTATTGCTCCCCTCATTCCCGACTCAGCCTCTGTCAGTATGTTTGGAAACAGGCTGGAAATGAGGCTTGTCCCTGTCCCAGGAGTCGGGGATTCCTTTGGGGGAACCCCTCCAGGGTGTGGTTGTGATTCCAGCTGGGTGGAAGCTCAGAGCTGCCCTGGGCATTCCCATTTCTGAGGAGTCAGATCCCCCTGAGGACAGTGCTGGGGTGTTGGAGGTTTGGGAAGGGACAGATTCCCACTCATGGGTGGAACAGGGACACGACTCCAGCTGCACATCCAGCAGTAGGAATGGTGCTTGGAAAAGGACAGAAAATGCAGAAATATTGGAACTCACCTGAGCTTGTGGAGAGTTCATCCTCCTGGCTTCTCCAAGGAGAGGAACACCTGCAATCCAGAAGGTGGGACCTTATCCTGCCCCAGGATCCTTAATCCCAGCTCATCTCAAACCTCCACCAAAGTTTTGGGTCAAAGCAAGGGCAAAGCTGCTGTGATTAAGTGTAATTTGGAAATTATATTTATTATCACTTTCAAGCTAAAGCTGGCTCGTTAGAGACCTTTCTTTAGCATGTAGAGAACCCACACATCAATATCTTGGTTATTAAAACTTGTTTCCATAAAAAAAACCTGATGGATGCCAATCCATAATGTTATTTATTTGTTTTCCATAGGAATTTGGAAAAAAAAAAAAAAAAGAATTAATCACATTCCTAATATTCCCTTTCAGCTTGAACTGGTTTTTAACACTTTAATATTTTTTTAAAAAGCCAGTTTATTCAGTCACTCTTGAGTCTTCCCAAGGACTCCAGAGATCCCCTCCAGGGGAAACCAGGCACTTTAAAAATAAAAAAGAAACAGGTTTTAACTCTCAAGTCTGGTTGCAGATCAGTTGAGGGTGACTTGATGGGACAAAGCCTGACTGTGACGGGACAAACGACACTTGTCATGTTGTTTTCAGGAAGCTTCTCCTAAAATCAGGATCAAGGAGAGCCTGAGGAAACGGGACACAACCTTCATTCAACCCTGAGCAGCCTCCCCTGGCTCAGCCACGCTTCCAGTTTGCAGCAAATAAACAGAAAATTGGGGAATATTCAAGGAGTTCTCGGTGGGGGCAGATCCTTGATGGGGAGGTTAGACTGGGAAATGGCAAATATAAATCAAGAAATGGCAAAATTCAACTGGGAAATAACAAAATTCCACTGGGAAATAACAAAATTCAACTGGGAAAGGGCAGAATCAGACTGGGAAATGGCAAAAATTCAACTGGGAAATGGCAAAATCAAACCTGGGAAAGGGAAAAATCAAACTGGGAAAGGGAAAAATTCAACTGGGAAAGGGCAAAAATTCAGCTGGGAAAGGGCAACAAGTTGATGTAACAAGCCCAGTTGCAGTGTGTAAAAATCCCAGTTTATTTGGGATACAGCACAGCAAAACTCCCTAAAAGAGGATTTAACAGGGAGTTGATTCCCAGTCCTCCCCACAATCCCTGATCCAGACCGTGCCTCGTTTGGCCTTGGAGGAACATCCACGTTGTGGGAAGCACCGAGCTGGCCACTAAACCTTGGCTTCCCCTCCAGCTCTCCCTCCAAGTTCTCTCCCTAAAACTTGGCTTCCTGGGCAGTAAAATGAGGATAATGACCAATTTTGCCTTTCATTCTGGAGGGATGAGATAATTTGATTTAAGGAAATGACAAAAAAGCACATTTTGGATTTCAAGTGCAATGAGTGAGCCATGGATCCAAAGGAGCTGATCAAAGAGTTCCTGGAGGTGAAGTTCTTGCTCCTTCCAAACCCACATTTGGATCAAAATCAGAATATTTTGCAAGAACTTCTCCAATTCTCTGAAATTTTTGAAGAGGGACAAAGCTTTTCCTCAGTTTTCCAGAGGCACTGCTGGAATATTTCATTTCACTTTGGGCATTATTTCGCTGGAGCATTTTGTTTAAAGGATATTAAAATATATGATGACATATTATTATATATTAAATGTCATAATGCATTTTGATGCTGGTAAATTTCAACTATGTATATAAAAACCCAAACAAAACATTTTCTCCTATTAAAATGTCAGATTTTTATTGAAACAAATTAATTCTTTTCTAAAAAATCCCAGAGTCAGGAAGCATTTTAGACTTCCTCCACACTTAACTGCTTTTCTCCCATTTTCCTGCATGAAAAATGCTGGTTTCTAATTGCTTTGCAGAAGGGGAAAATTTCACTTTTTTTGTTTTCAAACGAAAAAAAAAATGCAGTTTTCAGGCAGCTCTCAAGGCACTGGAATTCCTCAGCTTGTATTTTTTTTCCCACAGAAGGGAAAGAGGAGGAAAAGACTCTCATTTCCACCAACATTTTTGAGTTCTCTCTTAAACAAAAACTTGATAGAAAAGACTCCACTCCTGGTAAGCCAAGGAAATCGAAATGGTGACAAAGATTTTTTTCCTGAAAAGCCCCAAATTTGCAAACAGACCTGGATCCTGTGGAATACCAAAGCCATTTGACTTTTCTGGGATGGCATTTGACACACCTTGGTCCTCCCTCATTACTTGGCAAATCCTGTTGATGTGAGAAGGGGGAAAAAAAAAGAAGTTTTCTTTGTTAGGCATTTTTCTTAAGCTTGGGGAAAATAAAAAAGAATGAAAAGAGGAAAGAAATAAACTTGTGCTGTAATTGTAAATGATTGCTGACATCACACACGTGGTGGGGAAAGTCCTCCCACAAACCTCTGCCTGCAGGATCAATCCCTCATTTAGGGTGAGAAAAGAGAGAAAACCCCAGGGAACAACTGTTGCCTTGTGCTGGTGGGAGTGGTTTCCTTGTGGATGGGATTTCATGGAAAAGAGAGGCAACCTGTGCCCCTAAACACCCCAAAAGGCACCAAATTCCTATGGAATCACAGGAATACCAGTTCAGAGGATCCTTGGGAGGTTTCAAGTCCAAACTCCTGGCTTTGTTCAAAAGGCAGGACAGTCCTGTGCTTCCAGGCAGCTCACAGAGTTGTTCTTCCCAACTTTCTATGGAAAGAGAACCTTTTTGCTCCCTGTAAAAGGAGAAGATGAAGGTCTGGAGGCCAGGAGAAGGAGAACCAAGGAAAAGTCAAGTAGTGCCAGCCTCTCCAGCCCCTCCATTCTGAGATCCCACATCTCTCAGGCTCCAATCCCTGGAACCTGGTTAGTAAAGGAAAGATTGTTATCCCAAACAATTCACAAGATGCTCCACCTTAAATGCAGGGAATAAAGGAGGAATCATAGAATCTCCTGAGCTGGAAGGGACCCAACTGGGCCATCCAAACCCAATTCAATAAGAAGCTTTTACTGAATGGTTTAGAGTGCAGACATCTCCAATATTTCCCAGGACATGAAAATCCCCCAGCTGAGCTGGGGGTGAGCAAAGTGCAGGTGGCCCCCTCACACCAAGGAAAAGCTGTTTTTCCCAGGATCCTGGAGGCAGAAACAGCAGCACCCAGGGCCTGCTGTCAGCAACACCCGTGGGTGCTGACACTGGATGTGAATGATCCCCACAGTTTGGGGCTGCAGGATTGATTCCCTGGCACTCCTGCCCTACCTATGGCTCGAGCTCTGGGCTGTTTTCATTATTTTTCCATTTGTAATTTCAGTTCAGAATGGTAACAAGACACCCAAGGGCAATGTGTTTCCAGGGGATTATTGCCTCCAGCCCTCTGCTTTACGACACATGCCATAATCACCAAGAAATGTACAGCCTGTCACAACTCATTACTTAAGCCTGGCTTGTACAGCCACGTATTAGGCGTGATGGATAGAGCAGAGCCATAAAATTATATGGACATTTGGTGGCAAAAGTGAGTTTGTCCTGAGAATGGCTTGCAGCTGGGCCAGCTGTGCTTGGAGCCATCCTCAACCTGAGAGCTCTCAGGAGTTGGTTTTGCTCTCACTATGCCCACAGAAGGTACCTGGGCTGATTCCATGGATTCACGCTCCTCTGCTGCCCCTCTTAGCTTGGCAGGGCTTGCCCAGCTGCAGCAAGGAACACCTTCCAGGCAAGCTGAGCCTCACAAAACTGCCCTGAGGCCTTGCAAAAGCAAGTCCCAAGTCAGGCTCCTTCTCCCTTTCACTGCCCATAAATCACCAGCCATGAGATTTCCTGGAGAGCAGCGAGGCAGAGGAGGGAGAAGGAGAGCAGGGAATGTGGGGCCATGAGCTGCTTTCCTCCAGGGAATGGTGTCTTCCTGGGTTTGTTTCACAGCTTCAGGCAGTCTGGGCAGCTGGCACAGCAAGCCAAATATCTGCAAGCAAGGGGCAAAGGGACACTCCTTGGGATTTGGGGCCAAAGGGAATTTGGGCATCAGCCGAGGGCCAGGAGAGCAGCAGGGAGTTGGTGACCCCAGGGAATGTTGGGGGGAGATGGGCAGGAGCCATGTGCAGAGCAGCCCCAGCACTGCAGGGAGTTTCACCAGGGCTGTCCCACCATGGCCAGGACAGTTGGTGGTTCCAGGCTTTTCCCTGGAGCTCCCAGGGATTCAGACAGGAGGCCTTTCATGGGGACCCCGTCATTCCCAGCTGCTGGGCTGGCCCTGGCTCCCAGAGCTGTGTCCCTGGCAGGGCTGAGGGTGGACAGGCTGGGATTCCTTCCCCCCCACGGAGCCCAGGGCTGAGGTTACAGCACTCAGCTGGGCAGGGAATGAGGCAGAAGAAGAGCACTTTTGTACAGCTCCAACACACTGAGCTCTTCAGACGAGAGGCTCCTGAGCCACCACCTTGGAGAACCACCAGGATGGAGCTGAGGGTCATGGACAGACAGCAGGACAGAGGGGATCCTCACTGTTGGGGTGTGACATGGCCAAACACCAGACACCCACGGGAGTTGTTCATTTTCCCTTTCCCGCTGTAGTTGGGCAGAGGAGAGGGAAAAAAATTAATGAAGGGCTCATGAGCTGAGATCAGGACTGGGAGATAAACACTCTAAGGGGAAAACAGGTTCAAATTAAAGGTACAAAGCCCTAGGAAGCTGGAGAATCCCCTCACACAGCTCTGCCAGAGTTATGAGATGCTGTAGAAAGCCTCCTCAGCCTTTTCTGTAGCTCTGCAAGTGCCTTTCAGTGCCTGGGAACGCTGACAGTGAGGCTCTGAGAGCTGGACCACCAGGACAGGCATTCCCAGAGGGGAGCTGAGATCCAGGGATTGCCTGGCAGGCTCCTGGCTCTCAAAGCCAGCTCTGTGCTAGCCTGGCCAGCTCACAGCACCACCCTCCTGGCCGTGTCCCAGCCCCACAGCAGGCTCAGGGTGGAGATGGATTTTGTTCTCTGGCTGGGGACAGCCTACCCTTAGCCACAAAGCCTGAAAGAACCCACAGCCCGGCCCTTTGCATGGAATAAACTCACAGCAAGGTTTTCATCCCCAGGGAAGCTCATCTTACCTGAGTCCTGGGACAATGCCACAGGAATAGAGCCTTCCTTCCTCCAAGGAGAGGGTTTTCCATGCTCTGTGTCTTTCTGCTCCTCTTTCCAAGCAGCCACCTTTGTGTTCTCCAGCTCTGCAGCTCAGATACCTGCACCATGCCCTCTTTCCCAGAGATTTTGGGGATTTTTCATCCTTCCTGCTGTTCTCCATGATCTGAAGTTAAAGACATTCAGGTTAAAAACACGTGGCTGAGGTGATTTTCTCCACACCCCCTCAGGAACTAAAGGGGTTTTCTCATAGGAGCAGGATCAGCCTCCTGCAGGTGACAAAGGCAATTTAGGAGGGCAAAAAATGCAGTTGTGCACAGTGAATTGCTCCTCTTGGATATATGGAGACCAATCCCCTTTTCCCACATCCCTTCTGCCATACCTGCTCCCACTCAAGATTCCCTTTATCCCTGGGAGCAGCTTCACATAAATCCCAGCCATCCCAGGAGCTTCTAAAGGCTTTTTTCTCCCTGCCAAGTTTCCTCCAGCTCTTGGAGGGCAAACAGCAGCCACACAGCCTCTTTTGTGCTCCAGGGCTTGGCTCCTGGTGCCCCCCAGGCTGGTGGGCAGGAGAGGTGCCCCGAGCCAGGCTCAGAGGGCTGGCACAGCATCACAGCAGGCTTTGAGCAGCTGCTGCTGCTGGGTGTCCATGGAAAGGGCACCTTTCCCAGCCCAGGGCTGCAGAGGAGGAGGAATCTGCAGGGCAGAGCCTTGGGGGGAACCGGGTTTGGGGGCTGGAAGGATCCAGGGGGATGGTGCTGGTCAGGGAATGAGGGATCAGCCTGGGAGAGGGGAGCTGGGTTATCCAGGTTTCAGTTTGGAAGGCACAAAATAAAACACCAGGTGTCACTGGGGTCACTGAGGGACAAAATCAGAGCCTGCAGTTTAAGAAATGAGACTTCCCCACCCCTGTTCTCCCTGGGAGAGAAACAGTCCAATGCAGGCACAGGGCGTGGACAGGACTCAGCTGGAGGTGTCCCTGTCCCAGCTCCTCAGGACCTCACCAACACCTCTTCATTCCCTCCCCTCTGTCCCTGGGAAGGGACATGAGGGATTCCTGCATGGCAAAAGCAGCTTTAAGGGATGTTCCCGTGCTCTTACTCTGCTCTGGAAGGGGAGCAGCTTCCAGGGGAGGAGTAGAAACACCACCCAGGACCCTGCAACAACATCTGAACAGCCCCAGCTCTGGCCCTGCAGAGACACGAGGGTGGCTTGGGGACATCTGTGGCTCTGAATGGGGACAGCCACCGGGGTCTGTCCTGAGACATAAAACCCTTGAGGGAATCCCACAGTGAGTTAATGAAACCCTACAGTCACCCAGGGAGAGATTCAGGTCCTGGGGACATTAAACACACCAGGTGAGGACAATAAACCCTCTGCCATGGCCTCACTCCCTTTTACTTTCTCACAACTATTTCCTCTCCCCCATTATTGCTCTGGGGTTGGGGTTTTTTCTCCCCACGTGGTCTTCTGGTTTTCTACATCACTTTCTCAGTCTCTCCTTTTGTTTTTTTTTACCCCCTGCTTTTGTGTTTTTCTCTGCAATCCACAGCTCACCTTTGATTTATCCCTCACCTGGCACCTGTGGCTGCAGTTTGTGCAGGGTGTCACAGTCTAGGCTGTGGTTTGCATGCATTGGTGATGTTCTCCTGTATCTTCTCTGCCCTTGTTTTTTGGAGGAAAAAAAAAATGTTATCTATGATTTTCCTTAGTGGCACTTTCATATTAAAACAATTCCACACACTTTTAAGTCTCAGGCAATGCCCCTTTTCCATTTCCATGCCAGGCACTGGGACACACCAGGATCATGATCCCAGTTCTACATAAACCAGGGCTGCAGGAAGAGCCCCAAATCCCAAACCTCTCCAGAAACATCTGCAGAGGATGGGATGACACCACATTTCATCCTCCCCTGCAGCACCTTCTCCCCTTGCCCAGCCCTTTGGGACCACACCAGGGAGGAAACGTTCCTTTATTCTTCCCTCATGTTTCCAGCCCTGCCAGGACTGTATTTATTTATAAATGAGAAATGAGGCTGTGATCTCATGTCTGGGGTGAGCAGGTCCTGACAAGTCACGCAAGCGGTTCCTGTTACTGCAGGGACCAGAATAGCAACACCCAGCTCCACTAGAGGATGGATTAGTTCAGAACAACACTTTGGGAACAGAACTCTGGGAACAGCAGGATATTTTTGCCTTCCAAAAGGTCCTTATGTATGAAGATAAAGGGGGAGGGTGAATATGGGCAAAATGTGTCGTGCATGGCTCTTCCAGCAACTCTTGAAAATCCACGGTGACTCTCCAGCCCCTCTCTCCCTGTATTCACACGGCCCTCTGTCACTCCCAGGAGCTACACAAAACCCATTCCCCTTGCAAACTTCCCTCCTTCCCTGAGTTTATCTCTCCATTTCCTTTGTTTCTGGTGTTGGGAGGCTCTGTTGGATCCCATGTGGGAACTGAGGATCTCTCTTGTCAGGAGCAGCAGCCACTTTCTTATCTTAAATGAGTTAAAATATCGCTCCCTTCTCCCAGCTAACAACCATCGGGAGGAGAGGGAACAGCCTCAGGTTGTTCAGGTTGGATATTAAGGAAAATGTCTTCACCAGAAGGATTATCAAGCCTTGGCCAGGGAAGCTGTGGAGTCACCATCCGTGGAGGGTTGTGATCAGGACTTGGGAGAAAAAAACACTCAGAGGGAAAGCAGGTCCAAAGGTAAAGGTCTAAAGCCTAAGCAAGCAGGAGAATCCCCTCACACAGCTCTGGCAGAGGGGCACGGGGCAGTGCTGGGGGAATGGTTGGGCTCAGNGGATCCCATGTGGGAACTGAGGATCTCTCTTGTCAGGAGCAGCAGCCACTTTCTTATCTTAAATGAGTTAAAATATCGCTCCCTTCTCCCAGCTAACAACCATCAGGAGGAGAGGGAACAGCCTCAGGTTGTTCAGGTTGGATATTAAGGAAAATGTCTTCACCAGAAGGATTATCAAGCCTTGGCCAGGGAAGCTGTGGAGTCACCATCCGTGGAGGGTTGTGATCAGGACTTGGGAGAAAAAAACACTCAGAGGGAAAGCAGGTCCAAAGGTAAAGGTCTAAAGCCTAAGCAAGCAGGAGAATCCCCTCACACAGCTCTGGCAGAGGGGCACGGGGCAGTGCTGGGGGAATGGTTGGGCTCAGCCTAAATGATTCCATAATTCTACAGAAATGCATTTGAAATAAAGCTGGGGAGGACTCCAGACTGAATTCCCTGTCCCAAGCACCCTCCAAAAGCTCAGCTCTGAGATTCCCTGCGTGGGGGAACCACCCTGGCTGGGAGTCATCCCAAAGGGCGGGGTGCGGGCAGGAGCGCGGCACACAGAGCTGGGAGAGCCGTGTCCCGACAGGGGCCGCGGGGACAGCCGGGTCCCGACAGGGGCCGCGGGGACAGCCGGGTCCCGACAGGGGCCGCGGGGACAGCCGGGTCCCGACAGGGGCCGCGGGGACAGCCGGGTCCCGACAGGGGCCGCGGGGACAGCCGGGTCCCGACAGGGGCCGCGGGGACAGCCGGGTCCCGACAGGGGCCGCGGGGACAGCCGGGTCCCGACAGGGGCCGCGGGGACAGCCGGGTCCCGACAGGGGCCGCGGGGACAGCCGGGTCCCGACAGGGGCCGCGGGGACAGCCGGGTCCCGACAGGGGCCGCGGGGACAGCCGGGTCCCGACAGGGGCCGCGGGGACAGCCGGGTCCCGACAGGGGCCGCGGGGACAGCCGGGTCCCGACAGGGGCCGCGGGGACAGCCGGGTCCCGACAGGGGCCGCTCCCGGCACAGCCCAGGGGACAGGGACCGAGTGTGAGTTGCTGGCACACCCAGGGGACACGGACCGGGTGCTGCCGCGCCGGGCGGGGGTCCCGGCTGGGGCACAGGGGGGGATGCAGCGGGACCCCGCAGCCCCCGAGCGCCCCTTCCCCGGGCCGGGGGCCACTAGAGGGCAATCGTGGAGTGTCCCACGCCTGGAGCAGCCCGGGAGCCACCAGGACTGCTCGGGGCGGCAGGGCACCTGTCTGTCCTAAAGCTAAAAAAAAATAAAAATTTGGTATTTTCTAAGCCTGCTCGGTTCAAACGCTGCAGATGGATAAGGGGATGTACCTCATACTCACAAGTTGCTGCAACTCAAAGCTGAGGGTGGAGCCCCAGCTGATGAAGCCAATTTAGGACAAACCTGTTCCCAAGGCAGGCAGGGGTCAGCACCTGGTTTCCTTGACAGAAATATTGGAGCCGCCCACTATGGTGAGGTCAGACTCTTCCTCCAAGTTACAGGACAAGAGGAAACATCCTCAGGTTACACCAGGGGAGGTTTAGATTGGATAAAAAGGAAAATTTCTTCACCAAGAGTTGTCAAGCCCATGCAGTGGTGGTGGAGTCCCCATCCCTTTAACAGCCATGTGGATGTGGCACCTGGGGACACGGTGGCCTTGGCAGTGCTGGGATAACTTGATGATCCCACATCAATTATCTGTGATTCCATGGCATGCCTCTAATTTTCCCAGGGCTGCATTTCTGTGCCCCCAGACCCCTCACCCCTCCACAGGATGTCCCCTCTGCCCCAGGCCTGCACTCTGCTCTTTCCAAATTGCTCTGAGGGATCCTTTGGGAAAGGATCTGCTCTGCTCCTTCTCTCCACCACATCCTCGGTGACACAGAGGGGCTCCCTGGAAAAGTCCCGCAGCCCTGCTGCCTTTGGCCAGTCCCCAGCTCCATCCCCTGCTCCGGGTGCCAGCAGCCCCTCCCTTTATCAGGCTGGGGCGGTGGGAGATAGGCAGCGAGGCTGATAAGCCCTCAAGTGGCAGCGTGCTGTAAACATTCCCACTGGTGCTGTTAGATTAGAGCGCTGGGAAAATGCCTGCAGCCCCCCGGGCCACCAGCGCAGCCGGCTGGGGCTGGGGGCTGCTGGAAAGCGCCCAGGGAGCAGCTGTGGAGGAGCTCAAGTGCTTCAGGGCCGGCTGGATGCTGCCTCCCAGGGAAGCAGAGCTTGGCAGGGGCTCCCCAGGATTCCTAGCAGGGCTGATTTGGCATCCGAGCCTGCAGTCAGTCCTGGCTGCATCCGTGGGCTTCGCTGCCTTTTTTGTCGAGAGGGAAGGAAAGCTCACTTACCCCTCCCTCCATCTCCCAGGATCCTGGTACCCGGAGGTCTCGGCTGGCTGGAAGTTCTGCTTGGGAATTTTCACACCTGCCTGGAGGATGGCACTGAGTTAAAGGCTGAGTTAAAGTAACCTGGACCCTTTAAAACCCATTTTCCACCAGTAAAGCCACCCCATCCCAAGAAGCTTGAGAAGATTCTTTCCTCTAATTTGGAGTGCAGTGAGGAGGGCAAACCCTTCAAGCCACTTGTGCTGGAGGCAAAGGGGCTCTTTCCTTGCAGGAGCTCCTGTGCACGGAGCTGGGACCCTGCCACCCACCTCAAGGTGCCAGGATTCAGGGCTGGGAATGCCGATGGTGCTCAGGGCTCTGCAAAGGGAGCTTTGGCAGCAGGGGTGGTGCCCGGCCTGGCGATCAGTGTGGGCTGCAGGAGCAGTCCCTCGGAAGGAGGGGATGTGCTTCCAGCATCCCCACAGGAACCGGGCACAGCAGGAGGCACCCATCCCTCTCCTGCCCCCATCCCTGTGTGTCCCTCCCTGCTCAGTGTCAGCATCACCCTGCACCTCCAGCGCCGGGGGTGAACACCTTGGCTGATGAAAGCTCTCCATCCTCCTTTCCCCGTTACCCCGAGAAGGAAATTCTCTGTTTTTTGGGAATCTCCAGAGCTCTGGGAGCTCGGTGCTGGGCAGAGCAGCCGCAGCTGCCTCCCAAAGCCGCTCGGAGGCAACCTTCCCCCCTCTCCCGTTCCCAGCATCTTCCAGAGCTCACAGCCAGGCAGCGCCGAGCCTGGGAACCTCCCACTCCCACTTTCTCCCTAATATTTCCACAGTGAGTAAATCTCCATCCTTTTAGGGCTCTCAAATCTATTATTTTTACATTTGCAGTGGATTCCCTGGCCCTGTTATTAATGAAAACCTCCAGGAAAGCTCCTCAAATACAGCTTTGACTTTCTGCCCAGGACCTGTGGACAAGGGAAAAAAATAAAAATCAGGCAACATTAATAAAGCAGGAGGTTTCTATTAAGTCTGAGGGACTGGACTCTCTGGCTTTCTTGGATGCTGAAATCCTCTAGTGCAGGATAAATCTTATGCACTTCATTTTCCCAATCTCTCCTTCAATATATTTTAAGAGAGCGCTGCAATATCAGGGTAAATAATGTCCCCACTGCAGCGTGGGGTCTGCAGAGTGGCCTGGGGTCAGGCTCTGGCCTGGGGCATCCTCCACTGTGGCTGCTTGTGGGCTCAGCCTCCTCTCCCTAATCAGGGGGCTGAGCTCGGGGAGGTTTTAATTAGCTGTGAAAACAAATAACGAGCAATCCCTGCGAGGCTGGGGAAGGAAGTGGGTGAGTGGATGTGCATGAAATCACCGAATATGCAAATCTCTGCAGCCAGCACCTCCTGGGGGCACCAAACCTCCCCCAGGTCTCTCCCCTCGGAGCAGGACCCGTTTCCCATCTGCCTGCGAGGGAGTTTTCCATTTGTGGGCTCTGCTGCTGCCTTTGCACAGCACCTGCTCCTCCTAAAGATGCTGGATTTCCTTGGGAAAGCAGTTACCTGGAAGCGTGCACGCCAGCCCTCGCTGCGGCAGAAAAGGGAGCAAGTCCTGGGGGTGCTGCAAGCCTCAGGTCAGGCTGGGAGATGATTTCCCTCTGCTTTTATCCCTTTCAGTGCTTTGCAGAGCTCCCTGAATGTGAGTTAATGCAGCATGGGCTGGGCAGGGAGAGCCTTTGGGGCTGGGGCTGGCACCCAGAGCTCGCACACAGCCACCAATGGATGCTGGAGCAGGGATTTCTGTTTGGATCCTGGTGATGCCTTAGGTTCCAGCTTTCCTGTATTTCAGGCTCTGTGCTGCCCAGGGTGCAGCTCTGAGCTCACAGTCAGGGTCACTCAGCTCTGCACACAGCAGGGACACAAAACAAATCCTGTTCCTGCTCACACCAAGGACAACTTTCAGGCCCAAAGCACAAACAAGGGTGGCTGCAGGGAGGGACAAGAAGGATGGGAGCTCACAGTCTGGAGCTGGAATTGGACAATTCAACCCCAATGTGCAAATGGACCAAAACTGATCAAAGTGTGAGACCTTGTGAGTGGTTTGGCATTTTGTGACCATTTTGGGTCCATTTTGTGACCATTTTGTGTCCGCCTTGGGTGTAGGCCTGGCCAGGCCCTGTCCTGCTCAAGGTGTACCCTAAAGGCCTTTCAATAAATACCCACTTTATTCTCTTAGCTCTGTCCAGTCTCTGCCTCAGGTCAGCCTTCCCAGGGCATCACTGGCACCTCTTTCCCCTTGGATTGCTGGGATGGAGCTGCTGTGCTGGCACAGTGCACAGGGAGCAGGCTGGTGCTCCAGGCCACCTTGGGGGATAAATACAAAGGAAAAATCTCTCCTTCCCGAGGAGCAGGAGCTCAGAGTTGCTGCTCTGGCAGCTTTAACCCAGCAGCACTCTTGGGCATTCTAGTGATGGTGCCAGAGCAGCAGAACAACCTTTTTCCTGCCTGGAAAAAAAAAAAAAAAAAGAAAAGAAGCCAGGCCAGTCCTAGTATGCAGAGTTCAGCCGGTGCAAGGCAGGAACCTTGAACTCCCGGCACCCTGGTGCTGACACAGCCATGAGCAAAGCCCTCAGGCAGTGGCAACTGGGAGCAAGAGAGGCACAGGTTCAAGTGAATAAGTTACAAGGCAGTTCTAGGGCTTGGGAAGCCAGTGGTGAAGGGCCCAGAGTTGGCAATGTGGGGCTGGAAAGCACCCCTTGGGCTATGGAAAATCCTGAGTTGGAAGGGACCCACAAGGATCATTGATCCTGATCCTGTCTCCTGCACAGACACCACAACAATCCCACCTGTCCCTGTCCTGCTGCCCAAACACTCCTGGAGCTCAGCCTCAGGGCTGTGCCCATTCCCTGGGGAGCCTGGGCAGTGCCCAGCACCCTCTGGGGAAGAATCTTTCCTTATCTCCATCCTAAAACAGCCCTGACACAGCTGCAGCCATTCCTTTGTGTGCTGTGACAGGCTCCAATCCACTGGCTGTTTTCATCCAAGCTGAGAAATCTCAATTTGTCCTCCTGTCAATGAAGGGCATCTTCATAACACTCATCCTCTTTGCCCTGCACCTTCCTGGATCATCACAGGGAAGACTCAGCCCTGCCTGGGGAAATCCATGTCCTGCTTCTGTCAGAGGTACAGCTCTGAGGAGGGTGACAGGCTGGCAGTGGGGGCTGGAGAAGGGAAGGTTGGGTGGACACCTCAGAAAAGCCTTCCAGGATCTGAAAGGGCTGCAAGGAGCCAGAGAGGGACTGTTCACCAGGGCAGGGCACAGGGAATGGCTTCAAACTGACAGAGAATAGGGTTAGCTGGAATGCTGGGCAGGAATTGTTCCCTGGGAGGTGGGCAGTCCCTGGCACAGGGTGCCCAGAGCAGCTGTGGCTGCCCCTGGATCCCTGGCAGTGCCCAAGGCCAGGCTGGATGGGGCTGGGAACACCCTGGGATAGCAGAAGGTGTCCCTGCCATGGCAGGGGTGGCACTGGATGTGCTTTAAGGTCCCTCCCAAGCCATTCTGGGATGCTGTGAACAATTCCCATCCATGGCAGATGAGGCATGGAATGAGTCCTTGAAGAGAGGACACAACTTTAGGGTTTCCCCTGTGCAGGCTGTGCTCATGGAAGCTCTGCAAGGAGCTGGGGACAGGATCCCTCAGGCTCCAGCTCCTCTCTGTGCTTTCACAGGCCCTGGCAGCACTCAGGGCAAACTCACTCCAGTGAATTTAGGGGAGGGGGCAGAGAGAAAACTCCCAGAGTGGCCAAAAGTGATAAACACAGTCACCCAGCACTGGTCAGGATACACACAGAACGATGTGTGGGAGTTACAATTTTACCAGCCCAGTGGTACTTGGGCAAATAAATCAAATTTCCCTACCCTGACCCAAATAAATGTCCTGGAGTAGAAAAAACAGACTGCCTTTGCCTGGAATCACCGTGTGCTCATTCTAAGGGGATATCAGTGAGCAATCCTGGCTTGTCTGGACCACTTACAGCTTCTCCCTCTTCTCCCTGATCTCTGTAGGGACCCACTCCCATTGGGCCTAATCCAAATTCCACCAGAGCTGGGGGTAAAGCTCTGTCTGGTTCACAAGCTTTCAACAATTCCTCAGCCATGAAAAAGCTGAAAAGGATTGAAAAGGATGAGGAGGGCAGAGTCCAAACTTTTCTGATCCTCCTCAGAAAAATCCTTGCCCACATCCAGACCCAGTTCCTGAAATGCCCATCCATTAGGAAGAGACAGAGAAGCAATCCCCAGGGAAACAGTCCTCACCCCACACACACCAACCTCTTCCTCCCATGGTAGGGTACCTTTGGGGCCACGTTCTCATCAGGATTTTCCCTCTTGCTCCTTTCCACGTTGTCTGGAACCACCAAACCATAAAGCTGCAGCAGAATTATTGCTTATCCTGTCCTACTCGTCCCACCAAGCTCCTCCCTGGTGCTGCTGGAGGGGACATTTCATTTCTCTTCAGGATATGGATTAGTAGGATCACCAATGGCTGTTTAGAAATCGTGGTTGAGGTCTCAGGGATAAAAGTTGCCTCCTGTTGTTATCTCAGGCATCCTTTGAAACCTTCAGGACCTCTACAGGCTCCAGGGCCCTCGGTGTGGTCAGAGGCCAAGGATTAAAGGATTGAAGAGGTCTCCTCTGTGTTGTGTGGAGAGCTCAGGTGGTTCATGTGGGGCTGGTGTCCCCTGGCACTGGCAGGGGCTGCAGAGGGGTGATTGTCTCAGTTCAGGAGCAGCTGTCAGCCCCTCTCGTGCCCCTGGTCAATAACGCCCCAGCCTCGGCGTTCGATGGCATCAATTATTTATCTCTAATAGGACTGCATTCTTCCTTGCTCCCACTGAATCAATTAATGAGGATTTGCCTCCAGAGCTCCTGGTGCCCTCCAGAGGGGCTTGTCACAGCAGCCCCAGTGGGAACTGGGGGGAAGGGAAACTTCTGGGGGCTCCTTTCCCTGCAGGACAGGCTGAGCAGCTGTGGCTGGCAGGCAGCTGGGCTGGGAGAGGGGCTGCACAAAACCTTTGTTCTCACTGCAAGACCTTTCCTTGGAAACTAAAGCTCCTGGAGGTCCATGTGGAATGGGGAGAAGACTGAAGTCACGCAGTCCCAGAATGGTTTGGGATGGGAGGGATCTTAAGGCTCATCTCATCCCACCCCTGCCATAGCAGGGACACCTTCCACTGTCCCAGGCTGCTCCAAACCCATCCAGCCTGGCCTTGGGCACTGCCAGGGATGCAGGGGCAGCCACAGCTGCTCTGGGCACCCTGTGCCAGGGCCTGCCCACCCTCCCAGAGAACAATTCCTTCTCAATATCCCATTTCACCCTGCCCTCTGGCTCTGGGAAGCCATTCCCTGTGTCCTGACACTCCAGGCTCTTGTAAAAAGTCCCTCCCCACCTTTTTTTCATAGACTCCTTTCAATTCCTGGAAGTCAGCATTGTCCACTCTACATTTCCACCACTTTCCTCTTCTGCCTGTGAACAACTCTCCACCCCTGTTATTATAACCTTCAGTCCCTTTTCCAGGACAGTATCCTTCATTCCTAGGCTGAAGGATCCCTGCCAGGACACTCTCCCACGGATGCACAGTTGGGCAGCAGGGATCCACCGCACGCCAGCAGCTGCCTTTGATAATGAAGGATCTTTGGGAACTTAAACATTCTCCTTCTGAGCTCTGACAATATTTAAGCATGTGTTAACAGTTTAAAGAAGCAACCCACTAGAGGAAGTCTCATTTGTCAGGAGCAGTTGCTCGAAATTTCATCATAACTGAATTAAGGCAGCCCAGAATGGAGCGGGTTAGAGCGAAGACAGGAGCACTGATGGATGGTTCACACCAGCTGCTGGAACGGCCCTCTGAAAGCTCCTTGAGCTGAGGTTCTGCAGATCAGTGGCCCTGGCTCCTGAGGGAAGCACGGCAGCTCCAGGAAGGCTGGATGGGATTCCTGAACCCTCGTGCAGAGCCACACATCAGCACGATGCCTGCCAGCAATGCTCCTCGTCCTCCGCGTCATCCTTGGGATGCCAAGCGTGGCTGCCACGGGTTGTGGTGGCTGGGGAGGCTCAGAAATCACCTTCAGACCTTGGAGAGAAGAAAACCCACCATGGCAGCTCCAGGAGATCCTCACAGTTCAGTACCTGTTCTGCATCCTTAGCCACAAGTCCTTTGGAGCCCTAATGTTCCTGATCCCTTGTTCTCTGGGTGGCTGAAACTGCTTGAAAAAGTCAAGGAGTGGTCCTAAAGAATGGTTTAAATCTTGCTGCAACTGCTGAACCTCAGAGTCAGCAAATTCTGCTGCAAGGGGGTTTTCCTCCAGCCTATAAACCATGAGGACCGTGGAGTTTGGCTACTCAGCAGGCCAGGCAGGAAACAAAACCAGGAAGTCACTCCTGAAGTTATCCATGAGTTTGGTTCACCTGTCAGAGGAAGAAGAGAAAGGTGAGGGCTTTTGGGGGCAGCCAGGGCAGGGCAGGTCTCAGTGCAAGGCAGGACAAATGGCAGAAAGTTCCTTTATCACTCTAGATTTGTTATGAATCAAAGCTTTTTTTTGTGTGTGACTGAACTGAGACCGAGAATCTTTGGGAGCCCCAAGTTGCAGGAAACAGGATCTGCACCCCATGGCCTGAAAACGAAGCAGTGGCACGGGTTAAACCTGATATGCCATGCAAAGAGCTGTGCCAGGGCAGGAAGAGAGCACTTGGAACAGGCAGGAGAAAAGGAAGAGCCTCATCCAAGCCCCCATGGGTGGGCAGGCCTGGGACCTGCTGCTCTCAGTGCAGCCCTCAGCAGCTCAGCCCAAGGGTTTATGGCCCATCAGCCACCCCCAGCAGGGGAAGGACATCACCCACCCTTCTGGGGGAGTGTTCTCTCTGGGCCATCCTGGAGCTTTTTAGCACCCTCAGCAGCCTTCCTCACACTGATTTCCAGCAGATGTGGTGCTAATGAATAACACTGTAATCTCAGTGCCTTAATATAGTGCTGGGGGGTGATAAGTCAGAAATTGCTGTCATCGTCAGGGCGAGGACGATCTGGTCATTGTTCAGAACTGTCCTCCTCTGGTGATTACATCAAGGGCAATGTATTTTCTCCCATCTACTCCCACTCTGCTTCCAAATTTAAAGCTATTCATGCATCAGACACTTCTATTTTTCTAAGGGCTTAATAAGAGGCCGGGATGCAGATGTTCAGATAAAGCCCTGACAAATTGCAAGCGGAGGAGCCACATTAAACTTGACCAATGATGGGATGCAGGGCAGGAAAGGGCCCCAGCAGCTCTGCTAAACCAGCTGCCACCTCCACGTGCCCCACAGTGGAGAGGGCAGAGGAGATGGCTCAGAGCCCAAGCAAAAATTGCCACTCAAAGCTGAGAGCTGGAGATTAAATGCAGGACTCAGGGAGGGAGCAGATGGGTGAGGGGATGTCCTGGTTCCTGCACTGGCATCTGGGATATAAGCACACTGAGATCACAGGACTTCATCCAGCCAGAGTAGCTCCCTGGTGGGGCAGGGTGGGCACCACGGTGGGGCTGTGGAGCTCCCACCTTTGGAAAGGTTGGGAAGGGCTGCTCCAGGCAGTTCCTGCTGTCAGCACTGCCAGGGTGGGCCTGGGGACACCACAAAGCCCAACTGAGCATTGTGAACCCCACCCTGCTTCTAAAGGGTCTGAGGAACATTCCATGCACAGAACCATGGGGGTTTTGTGATCCTAAAGCCCCCAGAGATCATCACATCCAACCAGCACTAAGGCCACCACCAATCCCTGTCCCCAGGTGCCACCTCCACACAGCTTTTAAATCCCTGCTGACCCCACCACTGCCCTGGGCAGCCTGGCCAGTGCCTGACCACCCTGTCAGGGCAGGAATATTTCCTAATATCCAACCTGAGTGTGGTCAGGAAGGGAACAGGGGGACTGAAATGGGACAATGAATGACAGCCCGAGCATGGGGAGGGGAGAAGGGATGAAAGACAAGAGGAAGCTTTTCCTTGGAGAGAGGGGAAGGGATGGGAAGGCAGCATGGGAGCAACAAAACTTCCCTCAGTTCTGCTTTGGAAGAAGAGTGGCCAAGCTGGGGGCAGAGCAGGAGAGAGGGCAGGGGTGAAGTGCCAGGTGTGAAATCATTCAAGCAAAAGGAAACATCCCAACACCATTCCTGGTGACTGCAGGCAGCTGCATCTCTCAGGACATTGAATTCCAGCATCTGGAGAAGCACGTAGGCTGGGAAGGACCTCTGGAGATCTCCAGTCCAACACCTGGCAGTTTGTCCTGCCAGCTTCCAGCATCCCCATTTCATCCTCCCAGGGAGCCTTAGGAGGAAATCAACCTGCAAGGAGCTCCAGGGGAAATCTCTTCTGCATCTTCATTTCTACATCACCACACCAAGTCCTGAGCCCAGATGAATCCTCTTCCCAAACTCCAGAGGTATTCTGGAGCCAGCTGTTAAAGCCTCCCTGTCCAGGCTGCCTGGGGAAGGTCACAGCCCCAGTCTGGCAGAGGCCAGGAGGAGCTGGGACAGCACTCTCAGGGATTGTTGGGTTGTCCTGTGCAGAGCCAGCAGTTGGACTGCAGAGATCCTCGTGGGTCCCTTCCCATTTAGGATATTCCCCGATCCCTTGCTGGCAGAGCTGGTAAAGGCAGGATGATGGAGGAGCCAGCAAACACAGTTAAAAATGCCTCTATTACCTGGGGACAGGAGAGGAGTGGAGATCCAGCTAACTCCCCCCGTCCTGGGGAAATGCTGGCTGTGCTCCTTTCTCCCGGGCTCTGCAGGACAGCTAAATCCCATCCTAAGCTGATGAAATATCGCCTGCCCTTTATGCCTGGATCTGCTGGATTTGCTGAGGGCCAGAGCCGGCATCTCCGTGGCTCCTTTTCCCAACCCCGTGGTCTTTGGGGCTGGAAAAGCCCTGCTGGAGCAGATGGGAACGCGAGGGTAAATCAACCTCGCTTGCTTGGTGTCAAATGTAATAAAAAGGGGGCCCAGAGCCCGAGCCTGAGGCTGTAAATTTTCCTCCAGCACCGAGCCTGACGTCCTGCTCAGGCATTTCTCCTGCATCCCTCCCCTGCCCTGCCTGCTCCCGCCGCTGGGACCGGGCTGTCACTGTGCCTCACTAAGCCAGGCCTTTCAAAGGAGCTGATTTAACGAGCTTTAATTCCACGGATAGTCTGGCAAGGGCGGGATGGCTGAAGGGAAAGGCAGGGGAAATAGGATCGTCTTTGCCCGAGGAAAAGGGAGGGAGGGATGTTTGATACAGAGAGAGGAGGGGAGAGCCTGGCAGCTCTCAGCCCTGCCTTGGAACAGCAAGGGAAACACCACCAGAAGCAGTTAATTATTTCAACTTAACAAATGGCTTCATTATATACCAGGGGATAAAGAGCCAGACGTGTCACACACTGTGCCAGCTCCTGTCTCCTCCCAAGGCTGCTTTTTCCCCAGTCTGTGAATTCCAAGCCTTACCTGCTGCCAGCTCCAAGCTCTTCCTTTGCTGTCTGTTTCCACCTCCCTTGTCCAGGAACAAATCTATCCCACCTCAGGTCACACCTTGTGCTCAGAAGTCTCCCGTGGCCAGCAGGGAGGGAGCTCTGGAGTTCAGCCAGGCTTTGGGATATCCCAGCCTGGTCCCCTGGGCTCCCACAAATACCTGCTGCAGGCTGGGAGGGCCAGGCCTGCTCCAGCAGCTCCAGGATGGGGGTGACATCCATGGGGTGACAGCCCAGGTCCATGGCTGGAGGCTCAGTGCCATCTCAGCATCCAGGATGGGAGAAAAAGCTCCTCCCTTGGGAACAGAGGCTGCAGCTCCAGCTGGAATGAAGGTTTTGCAGCAAACTCTCCCAAAATGTGCTGTTGCAGCAAAGATTTTCATTTCCAAGTAAAGAAAAAAAAAATCCTGTGGAAAGCCCCAGGGGTTTTATCTAGAACAGAATTTTTTTGGTTGTTTGAAGTTTTCCTGGCAGACCCACCCAGGGAAGGAAGGGGTGACACTGCCCAGTTCAGTCACCCCAGTTACACAGCAGAGTTCAGGGCTGGGGGACCCTGGATGCAAAAAGGGGGGACAGACAGAGACTCCAGAGTTCCCTGCACAGGCACTCCTTCCCCAGCTCCCTAACACCTCCCTCACCTCCTTGTGCTGCCTGAAATCCCACAGGCAGAGCTTCCCAGGCAGCTCCCCTCTCCCAGGAACCCACCCTGCACCCCCAGAGCCAGAGGAGACAGAACCAACCCCAGCGTTCCAGAGGAGGGGGACACCTCTCCCTCTCCTCCCTCCAGAGCTCAGACTCCTGCCTTGGGTTACCCAAATCCTGCCAATCCCTGGCTGAAAACGGTGCTCAGAGCCAGGAGCTGCTCCATCTCCAGCCCAGGAAGAGGAGGAATCACAGCCCTCCTCCTCCTCTCCCCTTTTCAGCTCCCTCTCCCCCATCCGAGATCCCCTGCAGCTGTGGCAGAGCTCCAGGGCTGGATGCTCCACACGTGCCTCTGGCACCCTCCCATCATTATCCTGCCTGTAATTAGGGAGGGAGCAGGGAGATGGAATGTCCCAGATCACATCATCTCTATTGCTTTGTGTTTAAACATCCCATGACACGCTGCAATAAATGGACAAATAGCTGGGTGAAAACGTGATCCCCATGAGCTGCTTGGGGCAGGAATTATCTCAACAGAGCTCTCCCTGATACTCACTCCTCCCTTTGCTTCCCTGGAAGGAAAGGAAAAGCCCTGAGCCAGCACCTCCTGATTTGTGGTGCTCAGTGACAGAGATCACAGTCACTGAGGGAGCTGCTCTGAAACCCTTCCTTAGTGGAGACACACATGGCAAAGTAGGCTCAGCCCCAGACTTGGCCTCCAGCTCCAGGAAAATGACATTCCAGGGCACAACAAGTCCCCTTCCAGACCCTAAACACCTGTTAGCACCTGGACATGCACAGGTTGCTCATGAAGGGGGGATAAAGGGGCATATTCCAGCACCAGCATCTCCTGCTGCTGCAGGAAAACCTGCAATCCCCAGAAATAAACACCTGTGCTGCCTCCTCGAGGCTTCCCTGGCCTCAGATGTTGGCACAGCTTTGAATTCTTAGAAGCAATGCTGCTTAGTCAGCCAAAGGGCTGGAAAGCAGGGATTTGGCTTCCTAAGGGCTGCTAAAACAGGAGTTTGACTAATTCCAAGGGATTGGTAAAGCAGGAATTGGACTTGGTCTCTGTTGTTTCTCAGTCAAATCTTTGGGTTTCAATCAACCAATTTAAATGAGGATTATTTCTGAAATATTTACAACTTTGTGTTGTGATGTCAGAAGCCCTTTTGTAGCCAAAAACTGAACACCACTCTGGCTGAAAAACAATATATCCAAAATGTAAAAATCTGAGATACTTTCCTCACCATCTTTCTTATTCTTCCCACCAGGGAGAAACTCTAGAATTAAACCTCTGCCCTGCTGTGCTGGTGAAGAGTGAGTATTCTCACTTGATGCTGACCTTCTGGATTTTCATTTCATGGCATTCAATTTTATTTTAAGGGCATTTTTGGGGACTTCAGCTGGTCATGTGGCTTCAGAATGAAAACCATGAGATCACCCTGAGCCACTGTGTGCCCTCCAGTACAAACTTTTATAACCATCCCATGGAGGAAGCTGGCTTGGAGTTCCCCTCCCTCCATCCCACTCCAAGCTCTTCCAAGGCACTTTCCTGTGCCTGTATGCATGAACTTACAGGGTACTGGCAGAATAAAATCCTACAAAATCATCCTTCAAACCCCTTTATTCCTCAGCACACCCTTTTGCTGCTGCTCTGTGCAGGCAGGGCCTTTCCACACCACCTGTTCCAGCCTCCCACTGCACGTGCTCCAAATATCTTCCTGTTAGGTTTGTTTTTTGTTTTTAAATTGGAATTAATAGAAATGAAGCCATTTCCCCCATCCTTTCTTTGAAAGGAAGTAAAAAGGAACTAAACCTGCCCTGAGTGGTGAAACCCTGACCTGCGACACAGGAGCAAGACCAACCTTTGGTTCAGCCTCCATCCCTCCCCTCCATCCCCAGCTCCCAAGGAGCCTGGAGATGGGTGCAGAGCCCCAGGGGCTGCTCCGTGCCGGCCTCTGGAAGCCCATTACCGTTTTATGGAGGTCACCCTCACCTAATTATGCCACTGTTCCTCCCAGCCCCTCCTGACCCCGCAAGGATTAACATGTCCTGGGCACTTGAGCGTGTGCTGCGTGCCTGCCCGCGCTCGGGGCTGCCTGCAGCTCCTGCTATCCTGACCTCGGCTGGATTTTTTCCCCGGGCAGCCCTGGCAGGACCTGTTGAATGGGGCTTTCATTTGGCTGACCCCCGGGGTCAGCTGTTTTCAGAGCATGAAATATGGCAGGAGGGAGGGGAGAGATAAACTGGGCTGAGGAGCCTGAAGGGGCCAATGAGCCGTGACTAATGATGATTGGGGTTTGTCTTTCCAGGCCATCATTTATTGGGCTGCTGACCACTTAGTGCACTCCTCGGGGAATTAACTCCTTCGGGGGCAGCAGCTCTGCCCCTTTGGGCTGCTGGGTGTCACAGACCAGGGTTTCACCACTCAGGGCAGGTTTAGTTCCTTTTTACTTCCTTTCAAAGAAAGGATGGGGGGAATGGCTTCATTTCCATTAATTCCAATTTAGAAAGAAAAAACAAACCCAACAGGAAGATATTTGGAGCACGTGCAGTGGGAGGCTGGAACAGGTGGTGTGGAAAGGCCCTGCCTGCACAGAGCAGCAGCAAAAGGGTGTGCTGAGGAATAAAGGGGTTTGAAGGATGATTTTGTAGGATTTTATTCTGCCAGCACCCTGTAAGTGCATGCATACAGGCACAGGAAAGTGCCTTGGAAGAGCTTGGAGTGGGATGGAGGGAGGGGAACTCCAAGCCAGCTTCCTCCATGGGATGGTTATAAAAGTTTGTACTGAAGTTTATCTGCTCCTCACTCATCCTTCCCCACCTTGGCAGCGTGAGTAAACATTTCTCCCTGATCTTTCCCTGCTGTTACACATCCTCCTTGTTTTCTGGTCTTTTTACCCCATGCACCCCCCCAAAAATGTTTCTCAAAGCTTTTCTCTGGGCAGATTTTCACTTGGCCCAGGTTTTGGTTTTATTTGTTGGCAGAAAAAGAGCCACGAGTCCCTGTTGGGCAGGAGCGTGGCAGGCGGGTGGCACGAGCCACCAGTGCCCCAACAAAGGAGCTGGCATGTCAAACACAGCTCTTACATCTTCATCAGGGGCTCCCAAAGCCTCCAGCTTTCTCCTGGGAGGACAGCCCCAGCCTGAGAGCACGTTCCCAGCAGCACCACCATCCATCTCTGTCACTCCTGGGCAGATGGAGACGGACAGGGATTCTCTGGGATGGCTGCTGTGGCAGCAGCCCCTGCTCACCAAAATGTATGCTCAGCACTCTGAGATCCAAGCCCTGATTTTGCCCTTTTGTCTCCTTAACATTCAGTTTTTGGAGGGGTTGATTGCCAAGATTTGGATTTCTTGCTGTTCAGCTGGCAGAAGCATTGACAGCACAAGGAACTCCTTGGCAATGTTATTTCATCTTCTGGAGGGACCTGTGTCTTCTCCAATATCCTAAAACCTGGCAGACAGAAATCAGAGCTATTTTAATGGCTAAATTCTGCCTTTGTTTGAGTGCCCTGGGTGTGACTAAGGAGGCTCAATTCATTTTTAAGTGCCTCAGTATCCCCACCTGAAAATAAGATTTGAGGGGAGGGAAGATGCTGCTACTGGCATTCCATGGGGTGTGTTTGGTGAGCAGCAGGGTGAGAAAGATCCAGCAGGTGCCAGGGGAGGGATCTGGAGCAGGGAATGCTGCTCACCTCTCCTCCTGTCATCCCACACGTGCCTGGTACTGACTGGGGTGCTGCAGGGTCCTGTGGTTTGGGGTGCTCAGAGCCATCAGTGCAGAGGAGAAATCACAGCTTTGGGGAGAGCCCTGAAAGAGCCATTTTCAAACCAGCCACAAACTGAATCAATTAATTGAATTATCAGTCAAGCCATATTTAAAGGCTGATCCCATAAATTGAAAGGAGAGTGCTCTCCTTTGGATAATTCCCCTTAAAAGCACAGAAAAAAAAAGGTACCAGCAGACCTTGGGGGAGATTGGAAGAACTCCTCAGGGGCTTGCATGGGTCCAAATCTATTTCTGCCTTTAAAAAGCTGTAATTATTCCCACATCAAGAGCCATTCTGCCAGAGCAATTCCACAGGAGCTATTCCTGAATGAGAAATTCCCAGGGTCCTACAGGACAGAGGGACTTCAGCAGGGCCAAGGGTCACGGAGCAGAAGCCACAAGGTGTCCCCAGCAGGGAGCTGGGATGAGAACACAACCACAGGTTCCTCTCCATCCCTCAGCCTGGCCTTTCCTGCCCTTCAGGAATGTTTCCCTGGCTGTTGGGGACTGGTTTTGTGCTGATTTACAAGGACAAGGCATAAATCCGAGCTCTGGAATTGCAGAGGGAGCAGTGGCACAGCACTGAGCATGGCAGTGCCCACAGTGACCTGGCAGTCCGAGGCCTCAATCACCCTGTAACTCATTAATACAAATAGAACTCATTAATGCAAATGAAAGCAGAGCCCTTATCCCAGCAAGGCTCCTGAGCATTCCTGGGCAGGCACCTGCAGCTCCTCCAGTCATCACCTGAGTCAGGACTGCACTGGAAATCCAGGGGCAGTTTGCCTAACTCAGGTGAGGGTCTTGTGTTGGGGCTTTGCAGCAGCTGAAGCCAGTTCTGTAAATAGATGGGCTTGGCAGAAGGATTATGAGCAAGGGGAGTGTTTTACTTAATATTTGTGTGAGAAACTAATAATTAAAAGAAATTGCAGGCAGAGCCTGGGAGCTTCTCTGCGTTCATACCTTCACATTCCCAGATTTCTTTCTAACTACTTCTCAGCAACTTTTAAAACAGCAGGGTCATTTATTACCATAATTTTTTTTTTTTTTTTTTTTTTCCCTGGCAGAATGAATAGTTTTTTGCAAAGAAAGAAATCGCCTCTTTCCCTGCCCAGGCAGCACCCTGGCACCTCTTGGGCTGCATCCCCTCCCAGCATCATCTGATCCAACCTCCACCTCCTGTTTGGTCTGAGAGACCTTCCTGCCGCTGTTATCGGTGCCTGTGCCCGGGCAGGGACTCGCTGCTGGCCCCGGTGGGGACCACACACGAGCAAACCTGCGGGATGGAGCCGAGGGAGGGAGGGATGGAAGCACGGGCTGGGTGAGAGACGGCAGCCGGCAACCGTGTGAGAAACGTGGGGCTGAGCCAGAGGAGAGGAGGGAAACGGGAGAAGGGAAGGAGAAGGGAAGGAGAAGGGAAGGAGAAGGGAAGGAGAAGGGAAGGAGAAGGGAAGGAGGGAAAAGAGGAAGACAGGCTGAGAAAGCGAGGTCCTGCATGCCAGGGTGGGTGCATCCCCCCGGGCTCTGCAGCCCCCGTGATCAGCCAGGACACGATCCAGCCCTGGCTGGCCTGGTGCAGGGTAAGAGGTCAGCAGCAGCTGATAAAACAGAGCATCTCCAGCTCCTCCTGGGGGGTGAGATGGCTCAGACTGCACTGCAGGGTCTCTGGGCAAACAGCCTCCCGAAAAAACATCAGCGGCCCCTGGGCTCGGCTCTGCGCCCCCAAACTGCGCTCATTTGGGTGTGGATGAGCCTGGCAAAGAGATGGGGCGGCTGCTCCTCCCTCTGCTGTGCTGGAACGCTGCTGCCAGAGCGGGCTTCGGGAGGGGGAGATGGGGAAGGTGGTCCTTTGGAAGCGATCCCGTTACCTGCTGTCACAGCGCCCTAATGGATGGGGAGATGGCTCTTGGCTGCGCCGAAATTCCCGAGCCCAGCCTTGTAAAAGAGGAGCTGAACGTAAAAGAGAGGGGGAGATGTTTAACAGAGACAAGAGCTGGGGATCAAGAGGAGAGAGGAACATCCCAGCACATCAGCTTAACCCTTACAGTGCCAATTTCTGCGCCTCTGGAAAGAAATCCCGGCGTGGAGTGGAGCAGGAAGAAAATACTTTTCACAAACATGCCAGCTCGGGCTTTGGGAGGGGAAATGCAGTTTTCTCCTACCCTGAAGTCTCTGCTTTCCTCTCCCATGCTCTGGGCAGCAGCTCCCAGCCCACAGGCGGGGTATGAGTGGCTGGGAAATCATTAACTCGGCTGCAGATGCTTTGGTGAGTTTGGATAAACAGCCTGCTGTTGTTCTGCACATGGGAGTTACTGTAGGAGCTGCTGAAAGGCCCGGGATTTATAGCCCTGGAAAATGATTTATTTTGTTAAGCACACAGCTGATACAGCTGGGGAAACACCAGTGTGGGATCTCCCTGCACTGCTGCTCCCTGGAGCACCGCATCAGAGTCACCAGAATCCTGTAAGGAAGGGGGGAAATCCAGCCCTACCTACAGATGCTTTTACCACAGGATTTCTCCAAATTTACCTCGCTGGAGGGCACAGCCGTGTTAATCTCAATTAACACCAAACTGTCCCACCTGCAGCATTTCCCCTCTGCCCCGGGGAGTTCAGGGAGGTGTCAGCAATCGGTGCCAATCATTTTACACCCCAGGACACCCTCATTTTACACCCTCAGCACTCACATTCAGGTGGGAAGGTGCTGCTGCTGCCTCTGGAATTATCTCAGACTGGTGTCACTCCTGGGAAAGGCTGCAGTAAATCAGCACAAGGGCTCTCCTGTCATCCCTGACAGAGAAACACTTCCTAGAGGAAGCATCTACCCCCTGCACCCTTTTTTATTAATTAAAGATCCTGCAGAGTTAAAAAGTGAAGAATTTCTGCCTGTGACATCCTTGGGGCAGGAATTTACACTCAGCAATACTCCAGGGTGCTCAGTCCAGCCCCAGCTGTGTCCCCCCAGGACAGACAGCCTGGGGTGGGCTGGAAGGTGCAAAATCCTCCCTGCCTGCCTCAGTGCAGGCACGGGGGCAGCTGATGTCCCCTGTCACTGCTGGGGCTGGCTCTGACCCTGCCTGCAGCACTTTAAACCAGATTATTCCCATTTTGAAGGGAGAAACTGAGGAGCTGAAGTCTGAGAAGCGAGGTGGGATTCTGGGATGGAGCAGGACATTTGGGCCAGGAACTGCAAAAAGGGAGCATGGCACAGAGCTGTTCACTCACCCTGGTGTCCCAGCCAGCCTTGAGGGGAAATAATTGCCAATTTCTTCATTGAGCACCCATCCATCAGCCCCCAGCCTCACACACCACTCAGAGGGCATCACCTCAGGAGCAGATTCACCTCTTTGGTCCTAGATGAGGTCAAAGCTGGCAGAACAGCTGTGGGACTCACACAGGAATTATCACAGGTTACCAAAGCCCTCATTAAGCAAACCAGGCTTGGCTTTCCAAAGGATGGGTTGAAAGGAAAATGTCTCCTGTTACAAGTGCAGTGTCCAGAAAAAGAAAAATCCCTGCCTGGTCTAGATAAGGGCAAGGGTAGGTATGCCTGAAATATTTCTATTACTTCAAAGTTCATAAATCTATTGGTTTAAAACTGTCAACAAGAAAGAGGAAATATGAGCTACAGACGTGGTTATCACCAGGAAAGGAATTTCCTCCAAAGGGAGAGCAAGACAGTAAGGCCAGGAAAGAGGAACAGATAGGGAAATAGCTCTAGGAGATGTCAGAAATCTGGATGAGCCTGGCCTAGGAATATCTTTTCCTTGACTCCAGCAGATTCTGTCTGTGCCCCAGCCCAAAAGGATGCCCAGGGAAGACTTGTTTGACACTCACCAGCTGAAAAAAAAAACCAAGTAGTAGAAAGTGTGTGGGTTTATTGGTCTGATTTTGTTGGGTTGTTTGGAATTTATTTTTTTAAGCTTTTGAAATATTTCAGGATTTTGTCAAAATTCCCTGATTCTGCTTTTTGGTGGGCTGAACTGGTGTTTCCAGGAGAAAAATCATGTGGCAAAGAGGTTCAGTGGTCTGGGAAAGAGACTCCAAGGACCTTTTGGGCTCAGATAGAGAAGGCTGCAGTGCAAAAGGGAAGAGGGGAAGCAAGGACTGAAGAAATGGGCCCTGGAGGCTGCACTGGACGCTGCTTACACAGGGGCAAATTGATATTAACCCTCAGCAGCAGCTTTTCCACCCAGAAGCATCCAAAGCATGAGGGATGCTCAGTTTTCCTGCCTTTACATCAGGATCTCTCCAAAGACAGCCCCTGATCTCTTCATCTCCTCCCAGTCATTGCACATCCTTGGGGCACTGCTGCTGCAGCAAAGGGGGCCTGAGGGGCTGGTACCCCCCAAAAAGGGGTGGAAAAGGACAGAGCTGGTAGCAGCAGGTGCCAGTGGGAGCAAGCACTACTCCAGGGGTGATGGAATGCCCTGTGGAAAAGTCATGGGCCTAAGCAGGAAAAGAGGTGTTTCCTTACAGGTGCACCAGCAAATCCTGCAGAGGATTAAACAGATTAATCAGGATTAATCATCCCTTAATCAGAGCTGGCTGTGTTCCCTCCCAGTGCTGCTGACTGGGCACTTGGGGTGTCACCTGTATTGTCCCCACCAGGGCTGGATGGGCCCAGGGACAAGCACAGCTCTGCCTGGAGCTGGGAATCCTCCAAGCACTGCTGTTCCCAGAGCTGTCAGGGCAGCTCTAACCCCACCAGGAACACCTTCAGACAAACACAGCAGATAAAGGCCCAGAGAGTTCACTCTCACCACCTCCTACCTGAGAGCAGCCCCATCGCTCCCTGCCTGAATTTCATCCTTTATACCTCTGGAAATGGATCTTTAACAAACCCCAGCCTGCTGCTGCTTCTTCCCTCCTGCTTTTATCTCATTCTGCCTGAAGTCACCGTCGTGTCTCGGGGCAAAGTTCCCAGTGCTCCCCTCTCCCTCGATAACCCAGCCCTGCTCTGCTCCGTGCCTAAGCAGTAACTTGCTCCTAGAAGAGTGTTTACATTTGAAAATAAGTCCAATTACACCAGCCCATCTAATAGTCCTCTCTGTATATGTTACTGAGTACTTAGGGCCATTTTTCTCAGAGCCATTATGCTCATGTGATTTTCCTCAAAGCCTTTCGAGGGGATTTTGTTTTGACAGCAGGGCATTAAGGGGGTGAAACTGATAGCATAAGTACCACTTACAGACTTTGATCAGCTTGCCTCATAATTCTCTTGGAGAAAGTCTTGTATATATTAGAGAAGGAAATTAATTTTATTGCCGCTGTGGCTTTTTTTTTTTTTTTTTTTTTTTTTTTTTTTTTTTTCCTGTACCTCCACCAGGCTTNCCAAGCCCTTTTGCGTAGATTTTTTTTTTTTATTATTTTTTTTTTTTTTGGCAAGCCCCTTGTGTTCAGATCTGGAGTACAAATTGGGCTGTCCTCCTCCCAGGGAAGAGCCAGCATGGCTTGGGACATGCTCATCCTCATCAGGATCTTCCTTCTGAGAGACTTTCAAACCTCCTCAATCCCATGATATCAGCATTTCAATGCTGTACAGATAAATTTCAGTGAACACAGAGAAATTTTGGTCTGTAAATACCAAAAAATAAGCAGATAACTGGACTCCTGCCTTCATTCCATGTAATGAAATCATAGAATGATTTGGATTGGAAGGGCCCTTAAAGATGATCTCATCCCAACCCTGCCATGCGGTGCCTTCCACTACCCCAGGTTGTTCCAAGCCCCTTCCAGCCTGGCCTTGGACACTTCCAGGGATCCAGGGGCAGCCACAGCTTCTCTTCTGTGCCAGGGTCTGGCCACCCTCCCAGGGAACAATTCCTTCCAAATCTCCCATCTAAACCAGCTCTGGATGTTTGAGGCCATTCCCCCTCGTCCTGTCACTCCAGGCCTTTGCAAACAAATCTCTGTCCAAGCAGTGATCCAGGAACTGCATCCTAAATAAGAAAAAACCCACAAAAATCCACAAGGAAGATCTGCAACTCAGCAGAACAAGTCAGGTGAAGCCCAAGCAGGCCCTGATGTGGCTCAGCAGCTCAAATCCAGGTCCCAGGTGAGCATTCCATAGCAAGGGAGCGTTTTAATGCTTCCCAGGTCAGCCAGGCAGGCAAAGAGAGGGAACTTTGGGCTGAGATCTCCCTGGAATCAGGATGCTTTCAGCAATCTTGGGGCCTTTGACAGGGTGATACATCACTGACAGGGCCTGAAAGGAATAGCCCCTCTTCATCCTTACCCTGCTCCCTGCCAAATCCGGATTGGAATCGAGAGCGGAAATGTTTGTGTGTAGCAAGGAAAAGCTGGTTGGAAAATTTTTTGTCAAAACAGATTTCCATCACAAAGTGACACCCTGTTGGCTTTGGCAAATTTTTGTTCAGGAACAAAGTGGAGAGAGAAAAAAAATGTAAATGTCAGCGTGCCCTTTTGACATTTTCCCCAACGCAAAGGATGGGCTTTCTTGCTTGGAAATGACTTTTCCTTGACATTCATTTTCTACATTCAGCTCAAAACAAATCAGCCTTGCTACCAAAATGGGATTTGTTGACTACTCTGAGAGGCTTTTTCCTTTTGGAATTGAATATGCAGAATTTCATGGAATGCTTTTGGTTGGAAGGGACCTTATGGATCATCTCGTTCCCACTCCGACCTTCCACTAGATCAGGTTGCTCCAGTCCCCATCCAACCTGGGATATTGGCTTCTCCCAATTCAGGAAAAGAATAGAACAACCTTTCTCTTTTTTTTTCTCTTGAGTTAAAGATTAATTTTCCTCCCAGCCAGGCCCCTGCCATGCTCACACCTGAATTTCCTTTCTTGCTCATCCTGGAGTGACTATTCCCTGCATTTTCAGCTCTAACATTATCTTTATTCCAGGTTTTCTTCTCCCAGTCCTGAGTTAACATCAGACTCCTCAGAAAAAACCCAACCCAAACCAAAACCGCTTGGGTACCACATGTGCAGCTGGAATCCAGCAGGTGGGAAGTGCTTACCTTGGAGATCACTGCTCACCTCCTTATTCCCAAGATTTCTCCCAGGGTCCAGCCAGTGGCACTCAGCAGCAGGAATTCTCAGTGCCAGTCATAAGTGACCATCTTCTGCCATCCTGCCTCCACCCACACTCCCTTTCTCCAGCAAGGATTCATCTACCAGGATTTCTGTCTCCCTCTCCTGCCAAAAAAAAAAAAAAAAAGTTGGGAGAAAAATCAACTGTGCCTTCTATAAAACCAGCTCCAGTTGTTCAGCTCAGGCATTGTCTGGTGAAACATGATCTACTTTTTCCTCCCTGAAATAGGTTCCCAAAGCAATTGGGAATTTAATTCAGGAGGCTGTAATATAGCTGCATTTTGCTTAAGCTTAACCATCTGCAGGGAAGTGTCTCCTCCACGCCGACTGTGTGGCCGTGTCCCGCTGCCAACAGGAGGTGGATCTGTGGGGATTGATCCCCACCACATCGCTCCAGGGGCTGGAAAGGGCACTTGGATCTGTGTCTTGGAGAGCTGCAGCTTGCTGAGGCACATGGCACATCATTTCTTTCCTTGGAGTGCAGTTCTGGACTCGCACCAGCCCTGGCAAACAGGGAGCTGGGACTCGCCTCCGTCGCTGCAATATTTCCCGGCCTCTTTGCTGGAGTGAAAAGGTCTCAAATCCACTCCTGTGTGACCTCAGCAAATACAACTCCCAGTTACTGAGCGTTGGTGTTGCAAATAAATTCTGGAGTGAGCCTGGAAAATGAGCAGTTCCCAACAAAACTTCCCCAGCCTTGGCTATTTTAGACCCCAAGTGCCCGTCGGCAGTCACGGAGCCCCGTGGCACAGGCAGAGCTGTGGCCTTTCCTCTGCCACCCTGCACAGCCAAATTCTCAGTCCACGATGATCAAACACTCCCAGAACTGTGCAGGATCCATGAGAGATAACCAGGGAAAGCAAGTCTGTAATCAGAAGCTTCAAAATCTCTGAGCAAGTCTCATGAGGAATTCCAGGGGGAATCAGCAACACAGACAAAGGCTGAGAACAGCCAGGCTAAACCTGATATTTTACCCAGCCAAAGCTGATGAAATGTCTGCCTCCTCATCCCCACATCTCACCCATGTGCACTAAATTTATCTTGCTAGAAACTACCTAAATATTCCCACAGGGACCTTCCAGGGCAGCTCTGCTCTCCAGCACACAAAGCCCAGCCATGCTCAGGTCCTGCCTTGCCCAGAAGCACAGGAGGTTTTGAAGCTGGAGCCAAGGATTTCCCTTGGCTTCGCAGCTGATTCCAGGCTAGGGCCAAACTCCAAATGTATTTCACCACAGGCAAGACCCAAGATCATTCCCTCCCATCTTGGTAGCCCTGGGGGAAGGACACCACAAAATAACATCTCAACAGCAAGGTTTGAGGGAGAGAATTCAGAGCTTAGAGCCAAAAAGGGACATTTTGTGGCCACCTGGATGTATTCTGGTTGCAGTGGGATTTACCAAGGGGTTACAGGCTGCTGGACCTCCCTGGTGTGATGAAACTCAGCTGCTGAGGGCAGGAGAAAGCACTTTAGATAAGAGGTCAGCAGAGGGGAAAGAAGGAGCAAGGCTGGGGGATATTTGACGCTGTCAATCACAGTTCTCCCCAATCCCTGTGGAAAAGGCTGGAATTCAGAGAGCAGGAGCAGCACAGCGCTGTCCCTGCAGGCAGCACAGCCGTGCTCTCAGCTCAGGTGGCCCTGCTGCACATCAGGACCCTCCCAGGGGAAGGTGCCCCCAGCCCCACAGCCAGTGACCCTCACAGAGAGAAATCCAGGCTGACAATTTATTGATAACATCAGCCAACACCTGAGCGCTGCCTGCTCCCTGTGACACAGGTGGGGGAGCAAGGGATGCTTCCCAAAGCCCCACCTGGCCTCACACTTCCCTTCCTGCCACTTCCAGGTGCTTTCAGCAGGGACAATCGATGTGTCCCAGCTCTCCCTTGCTTTGCTGACAAATGAGAACTTCAGAGCTTTGCTCGGGGTCAAGAGCAGGGGCTGTGCTGACAGGGCAGGGAGGGGAGAAAGCCCAGGCTGCCTGCTCAGAGGGGACTTTCAGAATTGACTTGCTTGAATAAAAAAAGCAAAAAGAAGGTAGATGGAGTTGAGTAGGCAATTAAACAAACAAACACACCCAGTAGATCAAATGGTTGCTCTAGTTCCCTCTAAACTGTAGCCCAGCAGAGCAGTGCTGGAGCTAACAGAGAACCCAGCACTAAACACCAGAATATTTAACTGTATCATTTTTACCCCCAAAAAAATTACAGTTGGGATGTTAAAACTGCATAATCCCAGTCCTTGTGAAGGGAAAGCTGAGGGCAGGACATTGTGCTGCCCATCCCAAACACCTCCAAGGAAAGGCACCTGGCTGATGGAGCAGGAACTCTGCAGAGCTTTGGGGACAGGGCAAGGAGGGAAAGGAGCAATCCTGTCCTTCTAGAACACGAGAAAAGTCATTCACAGGGCTCCACTTCTTGCAGGAGGGAGGCTGGAGACAAAGTGCCCAGGGCAGACAATCCAGGACACTCCAGGTGACAAATGACCTGCAGCACACCCACAGCCCAGCCAGGAGAGCAGGGACAGCCCAAGCCATGAGCAAAGCCTCACAGCTGCCCCTAAACTCTATTTACACCCAGCGCCCTGGGTGGAGGGCCAAGGTGAGCCCCATCAGGGTAATTAAGACCAATTAATGCTTTGCACCTGCTCCTGCTGTGTCTGCTGTGACAGGGGAGAGCCTCCTGGGGGAAAATCCATCTGGGGAAACATCTTCCAAAGGCAGCAGGGCCCTGGGCTCACCTCCCTGCCCACGGCTGGCCAGGCTGGTGGGAGCCAGCACAGGGACCTGCAGTGGGGGCTCTGCTGGGTGGTGACAGATGGGACAGGAGTGCAACACCACTGGGAAAAGCCATTTCTCACTGTCCCACTGGGAATTGTGTAGGATGCTCCACCCGCACTTTCCCCAGAGGAAAGTGCTCCCTTGGAGCTCTCCTTCCCAAGCCACACTGCCCCAAAGCTGGGTAAGTCTCCTGCTCACCAAAACACCTCTGCTCACAGCTCTCAGCCCTGGGCACCTACACAACAGAAAGGAGAAAAAACTTAGCCAGGATTTAGGATAACTCTCAACCACAACCTTTGGAGCACGACCAGGCTTTGAAGGGGCACAGATTTGTACAGCCTTAGATTTAATCATTGCTGCGTGTCACATTCAGGGAATTGCAAATCACAGAATGGTTTGGGACCTTAAAGCTCATTTCATATCCACCAGGAGAGCAGAGGAAAGCAGGCAGGGGAGCAGGGAATTCCAAGCACTATCTGCTGATTCCTGCAGTTTCCAAGAGCACATCAACGTATTGTACAGCAGAGGGAGGCCTTTGGAGCAGGCTTTGACTTTATGCCAGGCCTAGGCCGTGTGCTGCTTTGTATTAATTTGTGTAACTTCAGGAATAAACTGTGCTTGGCTTGTCTATGAATTTTAAACGAATTGTTAACACGTTTTTATGAATGGAGGAGGAGGTGCTGGCTGAGGAGGGTGCCTGCTTGTTGTTTCAAGCAGAGGAAATCAATCATGGTTTTTCGCAAAATAAAACTTTATAGAGCTGTAATAAACAGATACTTCTAAAAAACACTTAAAACCACAGAACCAAGGGGAAGGTGCTCGACTGCTTCAGCAGGAATCACAGGTCAGGGAAGGAATCTCTGGATTGAAGCTTTTTTCTTCATTCCTAACATGAGGAGAGAAGATGCAGGAACATCCTGCAGGAATGGCTGGATGGTGGGTGGAAGGTGTGCCCACAGATGATGTTTGGGCTTAGCCAGAGATGCCACAGGGCAGCTGCCAGGTGCCAGTTTGGAGATGCTTTGATGCAAAAAGGACTGGATGCTCTTTGGAGGCTTTTCTAGCCCTGATGATTCTGAGATGCTCTGCAGCAGGATGCTCTTCCCAGGATTGTGACACAGGAATAACCCCCTTCCCTGCTCTCTGCTCCCACCCACCCTCTCCCATCCTTTCCACAGATTTTGACTCATGGGGTGGTTGGGAAACATAACCTCCCACATCTATTTCTTCATCCCCTTTTAGCAAGGGGATTCTGCTTAGGATTATTGCTGGGAAATAGGGAAAACTGGAGGTTTTTCCAGTGAAAATCTGAATTAAGTCAGCTTTAATTAAGAACAGAGGAATAGCTTTCACTACAGTGAGTCCCTTTCCCTTCTGCTACCCACTGCCAGCTGCTCTGGGGAAAGGGAGGTCACAGAGCTACAGAAAAGACCCCTGTGCTAAGGGGAGGTCATTCCTGGCCTTTCTGGCCTGTCAGTAATGTCAAATTACTCCTCTCCCTCTGTCCCACACCCTCAAGAATGAAAAGCTTCAGATGTCTGTGATGAGAGAGAGCAAAAAAAGGTGAGAGACAGAGACCTGTAGGTCTCCAGGATCTCCAAGGCTTTGGCTTCTCCCTGGCACTCAGTGGAGGGAGCAGAGCCTGTCCTGGTGTGGAATGGAGGCAACTTCCTGACCATGTAACAGAAGTGGAAATAACAGGGAATAAGAAGGGGATCCAGGCCAAGAGAAACCCCAAGGTGAGGAAGTTCACAGTGCTGCCTGTTCCTGCAGGCTGAGCTCCTCAAAGCCAAACTCTCCCAGCCAGGAGACAAACCAGTCCTGCTCCTTCCCCTCCCAAAAAATCCAGGCCATTATCTTGGAATGGGAAATGGGATTGGAAAACCAATGGGCTGGCTCTTGGTGCTTCCATTAGGTTTGTGTTACAGAGTTATTCATAAAAGGTCCTGCAGACTCAATGACCAGTCCCTGGATTGCTTCCAAGGATTATTTCAACTTTTCCATATTTTCTAGGCCTTGATTTGAATGTGTGACTTGGGCCAGTGAGCTGATTGATGCTGCTAAAAATGCACGCTGCCCCCTCCTACTCCTCTGGAAAAAATGTGTTTTGGAATGTCTCTGGATTACTTTTCATAGGGAGCTTCTGGAGATCGCTGGGGTTTGGTGTTAAAATCAACCTCCAAGGCAATTCCCTGGCCCCTCTCTGTGCATGCTGGCTGCCTTTTTGTGCTGCTGGAGAACAGGAGACAAATGTTCAGAGCTCATGAACAGAACAAGGAAAACACAAATCCTTCCTTTGCCTGGTTTTCTGTGCCGTTGTGTCTCCAGGCTGTAATGTCCCATTGGAGGGTGCCCTGGGGTGGGATCCTCATCCCCAGGTAAGACTGTTTCTCCAGAGGTTATCCCAGCAGAAAATGAGATTTTCCATCTCATCTGGTGCTGGACATCAAAGCTGAAGGATACACATCAAATCTGTCCAAACATCCTCAAAATAAAGGGGGAAAGAGCAGCTCTTGCCCCATGTTGTTCATCCATCCCACCTGAGGCAGGGATGGGGATGGACTGAATCCCAGACATAATGCATTCCTCTTTCTCCTCTAAGCTTGAAACAGCAATTTAAATACACCACACTCTGGGATCACAAAATCCAGAGTCAAATTTGTGTTGTCCAGAGCTGCACAGAGCCCAGGATGTGTTGAAGAGAATTATTCATGACTTTTACACTCAAAACCAAATGCTTGAAGCCCATGGACCTGAGATGTCAACACCACCAAGGCACAAACTCCAGATCATTTGCAATGCTGCAAGATTCAAGGCAGAGAAAGACAACTTTCAGTAACCCAGATCTGCAAGAAAATGTATTAAAAAAAAAAAAGTGACAGGAAAGAAAAAAAAGTCAAAAAAAGAAGGACTAAAGGTGGAGTTTTCACTCTGTGGCTCCTGAGCTTGTAGGAGGTCACATATTCCGGTGATTCTCTGCGAGTGACAGAAATTGGCTTTATTTAAAGAAAATGAAAGTTCAAGTAATTACAGGGCTTCAGGAGCCAAGACTCTAAGAAAAACACGGAGTATTTGGAGAGCTGGCAGTGCTGCCTGTGGAAAAGGAGTGAGTCATGGTGTCCTTTTGGACCTGTGTGGGGGGAATGAGACCAGCACGGCTCGTGTGGCTGGGGGCCCACTGGCCACCTCCCCAGCACGGCTGTGCCAGAATCCAGGGATGCTGGCGTGGCTGGGAGCAGGGATGGAGAGCCCAGTGTGCCCTCAGCCACCTGCCTGGGGTGCAGGAGGGACAGAAGTGTGGCAATCTGGGGGAGAAGGGAGATGAGGAGAGGGAATCCCTGGCCTCGGAGGGACAGCAGATGGATTCTTTGTGAACCAGCAGCTGTGAGCACTGCAGAGAGGCAAAATCCCTCTTTTCCTGGGCAAAGACTTGGAAATAACTGGTCCTTCTTGTTCCTTTTCCTGCCTAGTGCCAGCAGAAAAGGGCAGAGGGAGGATCAAGCTCTCAAACCCAGATGGCCCAGAGGGAGCAGGGACATGTTCAGCATTGCTGGAAGAATCCAATCAATATTTCAGCAGTCCCAAAGCTGGTTTGTTGTTTTTCTTGTACCTGATGTCCTTCCAGGCTGCCACCTCCCTGGCAGCTTTGCCCTGCCTGTGTCCCTGGGCTCAGAGCATTTTAGTTCAATTAATTTTTCAAAGTGAGTCCCTGAGAGTCCCAGGAACATCTCTGTCCTTCCCATGTGTAGGAAGCATCCAGAGGAAAGTCATCCCCTGTGTCTGGAGGAAAAATATTCCCTGTCCAGGCATCCCAGGGGGTGCCCAGCTGGCAGCAGGAAGCCTCTGGAGCTCTTGTTTGGGTGGCAGCACTGGGAGAGGAGCAGGGAAAAGCCCCTGGCTGGATCAGGGGTGTGTGGGGAGAGACAAACAGAGCCAGGCAGGGAGCTGGAGGCTGGGATGTCCTGGGAGAGCAGCAGAGCATTCCCTGAGCACCCAGCTCCCCAAATCCATGCTGCAATCCATCTCAGGGAAGTGGGGACAGCCCATCCCAGAGGTTATTCCAGCTGTACAGATCAATCAGCTCCCCCTGATTTCCCTCTGCTCCCCTTCCCAGCAGAGGGAGTTTGGGATTGATCCTGCATTGATCCAACCTGTTGTGGCCAGAATGGGGTTGTTGCCAGATGAAATTCACATGAAATACATATTAAAAAATCCCCAAAATGTTGCTTTCAGATGCGCTGCAGCTCCTGAGGAGCAGTCCCTGGCACCATGGCCAGGAAGGATTCCCTTTTCCTTGCCAGCCCAGGGAGCAGGGGCACAGCTCTGCCTCATCCCTGCTTCTCAGGGTGGCACTGCTGGTGCTGATCAGTGCTGCCCTGATTGCACAGTTCATTCATTGGACATAAGGGTGCACTCCATGGCCAAGATCCCATGGCTACACCAGGGCAGGATGAGCCTGGAGAATCCCAACCCTCTCTTTGTGCTGTTTTGGTGCTCAGCCTGGCTGTAGGGGAGGGTGTTGGGCTCAGAACCTGGTGCCAGCAGCTGCAATGGAGCTCTGGCTCCCTTGGGATACAGAGAGGAGCCCAGGGAGTCCTGCAGATTCCAGCAGCTCCCTGTGGCTGGGGAAGGTCTGGGGAATGAGCTGCCCAGGCAGAGCTTGGGTCATTTCCCTTGAATCCTATGAAGGCCACCCTCAAAGTCACATAACTCAGTCACTTTTTTACCCAGACTGAACTAATTTTCTCCCTCACTGCCACTTAATTGGCTCCATGGGATGAAGAACCCCTATTCTGTCTCACAGCCCTGAAGACACCAAGAATTCCATCTAATTACAGTCATCCCAGCTATGGCAATGGCAGATCCTCTGGCATTATTTATGTCACCTGCTTTGCTCCACACAGGGCTCCAGCCAGCTCCACTTGCTTTCCTTAGCAAAAGACATTTCATTTTTCACTCCCCACTGTCATCCCCTTCCCTCTCTCATTCAGAACCTTCACCCACTCCTTCTATCCCAGCCTGTCTCTCTCTGCTACCCTGCACCATAAATCAGCATTAATTATGCTGGGAAAATCCTCTCAATCACTCATTGTCCTCATTATCATTATTTATCCCAGCCTGAAGGTGACACATGCAAACTCAAGCTCCTCCTCAATCCTAGAAAGGATTTTATGGGCTTGGCAACCCAACTACAACATCTGAGGCAGAGTTTCCTAAAGGGGCTGCAGGATCACAGAATCATGGAAGGGTTTGGGTTGGAAGGGACCTTAAAGCTCATCTTGTTCCACTCCCCTGCCATGGGCAGGAACATCTTTCACCAGCCCAGGTTGCTCCAAGTCCTGTCCAGCCTGGCCTTGGACACTTCCAGGGATGGGACATCCCTTAGGTTGCATTTGTTGGTCCCCTCAGGATGATTCCCAGCCTGCTCCAGATGTCCCTTCATGGATGGAGTCAGGATGAAGCTCTCAGACTCACATTTCCCTTGCTTTGGGATCACTGTTCCCAAGGCTGAGAGTTGGAATCACCTAACTAAAACCTGCATCCTCACCTATGTCTGCAAAATCTGGTCTGGGATTTTCAGACTGGTTAAGCTGCCAAATATTAATATTTTTTCCCCTCTTAGTTATCCCATAAACTGAAAGGGTTAAACCTCAATAATTCTGGACTGTGCAGCAAAACCAGTGCATGTAAATAAGCAAACAATCCAGCCTCTTCCCTCCTCTGCCTCTCCTGAGCAGGGAAAACAAATGTAAGAGCTGAATTGAAGATAAAAATGTTGGAAGCCCACTCTTCATCCTGGAACAAACCCAGGTTGAGTCTCCTGCCTTGTCACTGTGCTGAGCTGCCAGCTCCCCCTTCCCTGACGCCACATCTCTCCCCTCACACCCTCTGGATTTTCCAGTCCAGCTCCCCGTGCAGCAGGGGCAGGACAAGCCGAGCCTGCAAGAGCAGCACTGCCCGGGGATATCGATCCTCACTCAGCGCTGAATCCCTGAATCCCTGAATCCCTCAGCTTTAGCTGTGCCTGGAGCCTGTGAGCTCCTGCCGGGCAGGGAACACCGCGTCCCACAGCCTCGGAGCGGGGCGGGAGCCCGGCCCTGACAAACTCACGGGATGCCACGGGAATGTGCTGGGTGGTGACAGCGCTCTGCTGGGCCTGCCTCCTTCCCTGCCTCCTTCCCTGCTACCCTTCCTGCTTCCCTACCTCCTTCTTTCCTTCCCTGCCTCCTTCCTTCCCTCCCTGCTTCCCTCCTTCCCTGCCTCCTTCCCTGCTACCCTTCCTGCTTCCCTGCCTCCTTCCCTCCCACCTTCCCTATCTACCTCCTTCCCTGCTTCCCTGTCTCCTTCCCTCTTCTCTTCTCTTCTCTTCTCTTCTCTTCTCTTCTCTTCTCTCCTCTCCTCTCCTCTCCTCTCCCTCTTCCTCTTCCTCTTCCTCTTCCTCTTCCTCGCTTCCTTCCCTGCCTCTCTGCCTCCTCCATCCCCAAAGCTGCCAGCAGCTCCAGCTGATCAGCAAAAGGACCCCATATGCAGCAAAAAGAGGAGGCAAAGTAGCCATTGTCCACTTGCTGGACTCAAGGCCCACTTTCCCTGAAAAACAGAGAGCACGGAGCTGTTCAGAGTGGGGTGCATGGGAAGGGAAGGATTTTCAGCTCATTTTGAAGAGTGCAGAGAGCAAGGGTCTGATTGTCTCCTCTTCTGCATTGGAGAATTATTTATAAGCAGTAATATTTTCATATGAGATCAGGAATGATTTCATGGTTTCTTTGTTTGAGGGAAAATCAAGATGGAAGTACATAACAAATTCCAAGGGATTTAGTAAGTGCCCAAAAACCTTGTGACAACTTTATATAATCCTAGAATGGTTTGGGCTGGAAGGGAACTTCAAGATCATTTTATTCCAGCCCTGCCATGGGCAGGGACACCTCCCACTGTCCCAGGCTGCTCCAAGCCCTGTCCAGCCTGGCCTTGGGCACTGCCAGGGATGCAGGGCCTCCCCACCCTCTCAGGGAACAATTCCTTCCCAAAATCCCATCTAACCCTGCCCTCTGGCAGTTTGATCCTATCCTCCCTTGCCCTGTCACTCCATGTCTTGCAGAAAGTCTCTTTTCATCTCAAACCCATCCTGAATTATTTCAATAAAGATGTGACCCCTCCCCAGCTGGGCCCTGCCTGGAGCTCAGCTCTTCAGTCCTTCCCAAGGAATTGCACCATCTGTGGATGTCACCTGGCTCCCTCCAGGAATAACTTTGGAAATCCATGGGTTCATCTCAGTAAACTCAAAGGAGAAAAGCCCCAAAGCATTAGGAGTAGGCTCAGTTTGATGGCTGAAGTCAGCTGGGGAGAGGGGGAACCCTGAATTCCAGGGAGCAGGAGCTCAGCAAGGCTGGTAGATGCTGGGAAAGGCACAAGGCAGAGATCTCTTCCAAAGGCCCCAAGCTCAGGAAATGCTTCAAGCAGAACTCGCACTTTATTTGGCACTTGCTAATCCAGCCCTGAGACATGGAGCCACGGGAAACAAAGCTCCATAAGCCCTGAGCCTCATGGATCAACTTCAACTTAAAAAAAATAATTAAAATACAAGAAAAAGCCTTTCATAAAGCAGGGAATTCTGGGGTCTTCCTGATGTAAAGAGGATTGGGATTGTGAGGAACACTGTTGCTAAAACAGAGACACCACAAAACAAAGAGGATTTCTATCCAGCTCTAGGGAGGGGTGTAGGTACAAAATACACTTCAACAACACTGAAGAGCTAAAAAATTTGAATAACTCTACCTACTTAAAGACAGCTTGGTTTTAGCATCTATTCTTTCCCAGTTTTGGTTTTATTCTGGTTTTATCCTATTCCTATGAACGTTGTTACAAGAGCAGTAAAAAGACCTGGAGTTCACATCAAATCCCTTTCCTTTGACTGGAGAAGATCCCCCTTGCTTGTGTGGCAGCCACAAACCAGGAGCAAACGAGGTTTGAATAATTGGATCTTGATTAGAGCTAAAGGACTTTTTGTTGGCCACGGTCACATTTTGAAGCCAAATAACTGGAAATCCAAGCAAACTGCTCCATAATACATTTTTTTTAAACACAAATAATTTGTCAAAGCTCAAGGAGGGAGGAAACTCCAAAGCTTTGTTTGATTATTTTAAAGCAAAGTGTTTAATTACAGACTGCTTCAAGCTAAAAATATCTGTTTACTTCAAAAGTAATCCTCAAGTTTTCTTGAATACAAAATAATGTTCTTTTTAAATTTACTAAAACTGGGGGTTTTGGCACAATAATATTGCTGCTTGTTATCTAATTCATCAAAATAAAATGTAGCTGCTGTTCATTCTCCTACAAACTGAACTGACACCATTTCTTTCTGAGCTTTAACAAACTCAAAGCCACAGGCTAAAATAAATTTCAGGATATGAAATTCAGCCTTAAATGCTGTTTTTCCTCTAGATTTCAGGCATTAGTGTGAATATCTTTTTAATGAGGCTTGGGGAATCCAGCCCAGCCCAGCATTTCCATTGAACACATCACTAATTTGAGGAGGCTCCAGAATCCTGAGCTGTCCCCTCCTCTTTCACTGCAAGCCCCAGCCTTCACCAGCCTGGCAACTTCAGCCAGGAATTCCCTCTGATTTCCTCCTCAAACCACTTGATTCCTCCTGCTTCCTTTATTATTCCCTTTAAGGATCCCTGACATGCTTTTGGCAGCCTCCTGCCAGATAATCAGGTTGTAGCGCTTGAGAGCAGCCCCGCTGCGATAAAGCAAAAATGAGTGATAAAAACCAGTGATGTATTTGCAGATCAGAGGCAGAGCAGGCTGGGCTTGGGACTTTTGATCAGCACAGAACACACGTTCCTCCTTGGTGCTGTAATCCAGCAGCCACTGGATTTGTCTGTCTCAATTGTCAGGCTGGGGTTGGGGCTGGAGCCTGGAGTTCTGTCTGCAAAACTCAGCTCCTTCCCCAGGGGGTTGGACACGGCTCCTATTTTCTACTCTCCCAGATATTTCTCAGCACAAATCCTGCCAAGTGCTCTGTGTGTCCTAATAGGCCTCAATTCTCTGGCAGCCACCCTTCAAATCTTGGTCTGGCTGAGGGTTAAACCTGAAAAAATCACAAGGGAACTGAAAACTTTGATGGAAGGGAGAGGAAAAAAACCCAGCAGCAACAATGACCCACAAAAAATGAACCCAAAACAAACCTAAACCACGGAGCTGTCTGACCTGCAAAGATCTCCACTCCAACATTATTGATTTTGTGACACCTCTGCTGCCTGACCCATTAAATACGGCTCACTGGCAAGGTGTCAGATATTCCAGTGGCACTTTGTTACATCCTCAGGCATCTCCAATGCCTGGAGGTGTTGGACACCTCCTCAGCTTTTACATTGCCTTGGTGCAGCAAATTCCCATAAACCTCCAAGTGAGAGGAATTTGTTCATAACCCATTTTATAGGAACTCCTCCCAGTCTGTGGTGTGACTCCCCTGGGGTGATGCTGGTTGGGATCCTTTACTCAAATCATCCCCCAAAGGTCACCTCTGGAATATGGGAAGGGGCTGACACCTCAAACCTCTTTCCTTCCCCCTAAAAACAGCAGCTGGTTTGAAAAATGCTCTCTTGGGGTGCTCATCACCTTCCATGGACTGTGGATGGAGTCTGGACACCTGTAAATCTGGTTTGGAGATGTGGAGAGCTCCTTGAGGAGAATCCCTCTCCTCCACCTCACGTCCCTCAGTGGTGGGCTCCAGACACGCTCCCAAAATTTATTGGGACACACAACAGGCTCATGACACAGCCTTTCCTCACAGAGCAAAGCCTCACAGCAAGGTCTTTTCCAGGGAAAACCAGGGACTGATTTACCCAGATACTTTGTTCAGAGCTGTTTTCTCTTCTCTCACCCAGGTGCTCTGGGTTCAAGGATCCTGGGCAAGAAGGTTGTTGGCAAAACAAGGGAAAAACCAAAGGAAAGATATAGGGAAAAGCCCAGTGATAGCTGCACCCACTGGCATTCCCAGGGGTCCAGCTTCCTACACTCCATGGAGCAGGAGCAGCAAGGAATGTTCCTGGATTGGGGCAAAAATATAAAAAACTCTGTGGATCTACAGGGAGAGGCTGAGGCAGCAGAAAGGCCTGACTGGCACAGGGCTGGCCTAAGTCAGGACCTATGTTTATATCCACAAAACCAAACACAATTCAGGTGTCCTGGGTGCTCCAAGGGCACTAAATCAGGGCCCACTCAGTGCTGTGGGGAAAATTTCAGTGGGGAAAACTCCTCCATACATGAAAGAGCCACGCCAAGGCCACAGCAGGACCCAGCCCTTCCAGTGGGGAAATGCTGGGACATGCCCAGCTCTCTTCCCAAGCCTCTCTGTATTTCCAGCAGGCCATGCCTTTTCCTGGAAGAGGACTTGGGCAGTGGTTTTCCATATGGGATAATTCAGCCTCATGGGTCAATGCACGGATTTTTACCTCAGCTCTGAGTTCCCATCAGCTCTGCATGTAATGGATGTGCCTCTGCTGGGTTTTCCACTTGATCCCATGTTCTACCTGGAGTAAATTGTAGCCACAAGTGAAAAACAGAGTGGATTTATCCTGTGGGAATGACTCTTTCCTCTCTGGTGCTGGAAAAATCATGGGATTTGGCTGATTGCTTTTGGTTGAAAAATATAACCACCAATAAAACTTAAATTTCTATTTGTTTCAAAGAAAAACTTCAATTGAGGACACCTTGAGAACTGAAATACCCCAGTAATCCATGGGCATCTCCCAGGCAATCCCTGCAGAGGAGTATGAAGGGTGTTTGATTGGATTCCTCAGGCATCAGAGGATAAAAAACCCATTATGGAAACTCTTATCGGACCCTTGGCAGGAGCAGTTTTGTTCCAGGCAGATCTTGGATATTTCCTCATTGTCCCCTCTCCTTGGAAAGTCTTTTCAAAGCTTCCATTGCAAGTCTCCCCCAAACCCAAGGAACAGCAAAACTTCCAGCTGCAGAGCTCTGCTGAGATTTTGGGTGCTCATCCCTTACCCCGCTTTGTGTGGGCGATCCCATGACACCTGCTGGGATCCACCCTGGAACGCTCCCAAAGAGACATAGGAGGGATTCTTAGGATGCATTTCCCTCACACCACAATATATTCCATATGCTCCCACTGTGGAGGAGAAGGGAGCTGTGTACATCGAGTTACCTCTGGAAAATCCATCATTCCCAGCTGGGGGGACAGCCAGGGCTTATCAGTGTTTTCCCTGGACTTTCCAGCTGGAAGAAATTTACAGCCCAAGGCACAGTGGTGGTGCAAAGGAGGGATAAGCCCTCCCCAGCCGTGCTCACGAGCCACAGTTGTTATCAGAGGATCAGGGGGCTTTGGAGCCCCTTCATTGCTGCCCACCAAGGGCTCCTCGGGACCCTGCTCCCTGTGGAATCCATCGGAGGAGCTTTCCCAGCAAGGCACTGGGATGTGGGATGCTGCTTTTCCAGCAGCCATCCCTTGGAAAGCACCTCGACACAATTTACATGAGCTGGAAATCCTCATCTTTCTGAAGGTGCTGACAGAACAGGTTTTGTCCCCTCCCTCCCAACTCCATCCTGGGGAATCCCACAGCCAAAGCTCTCTCGCTGCACTCCAGACCCATTTTCTGCTGGAGAATTTTCCGGAGTCTCCTCCTGTTGCAGGAGCTTGGGTGGGTTCCTCTTTGCACATCCTGAAAGGTCAACATGGCTGGAACCCAAATGTCTGCTTGATTTGGGACTTCTTTGGGATCTCACCTGAGCAAGGAACGTTTTATATCCCAAACCCACCTCCTGCTTTTGGTGAACTGGCAGCAACCGAATGCCCGGCTACAATTTTAGGATTTGAAATATTGATAAGCATTTTTTTTAACGTGCACTTTTATAGGCTTTTTAATTACTAACCTTTCAGCAGCTGTCCTTGATCTCCGGGTTTTAAAGCCATTGCTGAGCTCTCCAGTCCCACATCCTCCCAGGGAAAGGGTGAACTTGGCAGAGGGAGCCCTGCTCAGGTCAGGGAGGCTGAACGCCTTGGGAAATGAGGCCTTAGGGAGGGCATCGAGATAATGAATTGTTATCTAAACAATCGACTTGTTTACAATCACCTTTATGATTAACTTAATTGTTCTAATTAACATTGATTGTTTCTATTTAAGTGGTCATTATCTAAATTGTCATCTAAACTACAGGCAAGTTAGGCTGTGCTTAAAATGTCCGTGTTTTTTTAACCCATTTCTGCTTTTAAATATGGGACTATTTATTAAAACGTCAATAAATGGGGAAAAAAAAAAGATCTTCAGTATTTCAAACATGCTGGTTTCCCTTCAGAACTATTTTTTCTGCCTTTGATTTTTTTTCCAGCTACATAAAAATACCTTGGTGCTGGCTTGTGTCTGGAATAACAAACCCTGTATATACCTGTGCATGTGGGCCACGATTCCCCCCCCCAAAAATTCCTGTTTATCATTAACCCAGCATTTGCAAAGTGAAAGCCAAACACAGAAAAAAAGTGTGCTCATCACAGAAGACAAGAAAACCCACGAGGGAGCAGATGGAAAAGTCAGGCTTTTAATACACTCCAGCAAATAATCAATGAAAGAAAAATAACTTGAAAAACGCCGGGGCCAAACTCCACCCTGGCACAACTCCACCAAACCCAGTGGAGATGGGCCAGCAGCGGATGTTTCCTGCATCTGAAGAGTTTCTTTTGCTCCTCTCACTCCAATTCCCTGTCACTGATCGATGGGTGTCCCAAAGATGCTGAGTGGAGGAAGGCAGTGCTTGCAGAGCCGGCGTTTCGCTGGGCGAAAGCAGAAGAGCTGGAAATGGCAGAGGGATTTCTTCAAGAGCTGCCAAAAAAATAGAGATAAAAGAAAAGAAAAAAAAAAAAAATAAGCCAGGGGTTGTGTTTTCTGAGGCCACTGCCAATTTTTTAAAAGGCTAATCCCAGTAGATGCAGCATTAGATGACAAAAGTCACGTTGAGGAAACACTGCCAAGTTTTTAAACGTCGGCATTTAATCTCTTGGCAATAACACCGGTCCAGCCATGGTTTATCTTTATTTTTTCATAGTCACCAACAACATATTTGCATAAATTATAGCAGCAGCATATGGCCTGAAGAAGGCTCATTTGCTCTGCAATTAATAGCAGCATGAAAACCTTCACCCAGCAAATACAGGCTGAACCAACAGACAGAAATCCATCGATGTTAGAGCTGGAATATGGAGGGGAAAGGGATATTTGCCAAGCACCTGACTCTGTTTCAACCCAATTTTCATCCCAGAGCAGCAGGTGAAGGCAGCAACAGGTTAAATCCAGCTCTGGTCAGGCAAAACTCCTGGGTTTTTATACAGATGAAATTTCCTAGGATTTGCAAAGAGGTTTTAAGGAGCTGGGACCCAAAAGGACTTAGGGCAGGGCAGGGAGCAGAGCAGGAAGCCAAGATCCTGATGGCACCCAGGAGTGGCAACAAGGATGAGCTGTAACAAGAGGCTGAGTGGGAAGAAGCCAAGGTGGAATTGCTGGGGAGCCACTGAGCTCTGAGCAAGGCAAGAAACCCCTAGGAATTATTATTATTTATATGCAAAATGTTCACATTTTGGCACTCTATAGAGAGTTCCAACATTATTGCAGTGCCATGGCAACACAGAGAGACTTTGCATAGACATAGAAGTTTTTATCTGCATTATATAGACAAAAAATATAAAACCAAGCTTAGTTTTAGCTCAGCTCAGCTGGCACTGCTGTCCCACCCTTCCCAAGATGGAAACCCTGGCTGTTCCTCCCCGAATCCCAATGCCCAGGCAGGAGCTGTTGTGTGACACTGCTCTCCTGTCACTTCATTTTGCTGCAAGTCTTTTTTGGAGAAGGCAGGGATGGATTCAGAGCACTGGGCCCCCCGTGGATGGGGATGGATCAAACCCTTCCCCTCCTTTTTGCAGCAGGAGAGAGCAGAAGGTCACAGAGTTCTGGAGAGGAAGATGCTGCTCTCAGAGGGAGGAGGAACATCTCTGCCCTGCCAAGCTGGAACATTTCCTGGGTATTTTAGAACCATGTGGTCAACCAGGATTACTCATCTTTCAGGAAGCAATTCGTGTCTGGGTCACTGATCACCTTGGCAAGGTGTGGAGCTGCCCCTGGGTCCCTCTCCCTGCTCTGGAGATGGGTATTTTCCACCTTGGCTAAAGAGAAATGTTGGCTTTGATGGTTTGTACTCCCAGCCAGCCCCCAAGGATGGCAAAACTCAATAGAATTTTGAAGAAAAGGAAGAGAGGCTCCTTCAGAACCATGCCAATCCTAGAACAAACAAACAAACAAACAAACAAACCCTGAGCCTTTCCTGAACCTGGTGACAGCAAATTTTTTTGCTTTTCATCAAGCCTTGGCTCCTGGAGTTGTGTAATTACAGCACAACCCAACTTCAAATAAAAAAGAAATATCAGGAATGGGAAATGCTTCCCACAGCACTGTTTGGGGAGGCTGGAACAATGTGAGCTACAAGACATCAGCAAAAAAGAACCCAAACCCCCACACTTTCAGATCTTTCCTGATGTATCCCAAGCTGTAAAATTTAAATATTCAAGTTCATGCTCTGAAATGAAAAATTCAGAGGAACTGGTGGTGCCAAGGTGACCAGCACTGAGGAAAAACAAAAAGTTGGGGTTTTCCCAGCCAGAAAACATTGCAGAATTATGTGAGTTTTGCCACTCTCACCCTCCCAAAAAATCAGTCTTGGGGAAAAGAAGGTAAAAATGTCAAGGAGATCAGATCTAGCTCTCAGAGCTGTTTTAAGGACATGTTCTGCTTCCAAATGAAAGTCAAGCTTTGCTCTGATAGATGGGAAAACCTTCTGGGAGCCATCTAAGGGGTGAGAAAGCAGAGGAACATCTCAGTCTGCCCCGGCTGAATAAATCTGGGCTCATCCCAGCTTCCCCAGCTTCCCTCTTGCAGCAGCACTTGTCAATCCAGGTCTGCACAGACACAAATGGATGGGGAGTGAGGCTGGTCCTCACTCCAAGCAGGTGCAATCTCTCCCTTCCCTTACACTGAGGACTCATCCAGGAGGGAATTTCCCAGCAGAGCCAGGCTTTCCTGCATGGCCATGATTCATCAGCCCAAAGTTTTCCCGAGGAAAGCCCTCCAGGCTGAGCAGACCCTGGCAAGGCACAGGCCATGGGAGCTGAAGGCTCCTGAATTTCCAGGATTTCCAAGATCTTGCCATAAGCTCATTTTATGTATTCCCCCTGCTTTGGGATGGGGCTCCCATTGCTGTGGATAAAATACAGGGATGTGATTAAGGAACTTTATCCATGCTGGCAATCTCATCCAAATTCAAGGCTTTTGTTATAATTGAGGACTACTCTGATTTATGGGGCTGTTTTTTAAACAGCACTTAATCCAGTGGTAGAACTCATTGTCAGGGGAGGCTGTGGAAGCCAAGAGCATAAATGGGTTCAAATAACAATTAAAAACATTGAAAGATCCAACCTGGGCAATTAATTCCACACAAGGATGTGGATATGACCCCTAGCTCAGGAAGTGCTTCAGCTGCAAATTGCCAGGAGTTGGAAGGAGCACAGGAAGAATCACGAGGGACTTGCCATGGTTTTGCCCTGAACATTTGCTGCTGGCACCAATAAAGACAGGATTTGGGGAGATGTGTCTTTGATCTGAGCTGTTCCAAAGTGTCCAAAACATGACCTTTAACAGATTTACTCTTTCCAAAAGATTGTGGTTTAGGGCTGCAAGATACAGACCTGTCTCAAAAGCTGCATCTTCTCCATCTGGGAGATTGAGCCAGAATCTCAGGTCAGGAGTTTGGGATATCTTCCAAGCTTCAGCCTCAAGAAGTCCCTCAAAAGTGTGTTCATTAAAGGAATTTTCTATGGTGGAAAGCCTTGATAAACAAATGTTGCAATATTTGGTACAGATTTATGGATGCCCAAGTTGGCAATGCTTTAAAAGAAATTATATCCAGGAGAAGATGGACATCAGCCCCTGCAAATTAGTTTTTTGCTGGCTCCTTGGCATGGCACAAACCCAAAATGTGGTGAACATTCAGCTGGAGAACACACTTGGAATTTCCCAGACCTCAGCTCAGGGTCGTCTTCAGATGCTCCAGATCCTCTCTTATGTAATAGAAATGGGCTGAAGGGAAGCAATCTGGGTTTATTATTTATGTTTATGAAATCTCTGTCAGAATCTGTTCATCCATGCAGAGGCTCCATGGGAAAACAGGGTGTAAAGCTGAGCGTATTTACAGGAATTTTTCCGAGCTGTAAATGATGGCAAAAAATAAAACACAAAGGAAAATCTGACCCTATAATTCATGCACAGACCTTTTAGTGGGAGGGTGTTTTGCAAGGACAGAGATGTCATAACCAAAGCTCACTCTTTAGCTTGTTTTTAAATGGAAATCAAAGGGCCCATCATCTGAGAAGTCTCAACATTTCATCTCTGAAGTTTTCCCACCCACTGAATTTTTGGCCAGCCCAGATCTAGAGAGGACTTCCCTCCAGTGTCTTGGGCTGGCTCAAGAAAGTCTCAGCAAATAATAAATGCCAGGCTTGAGGGCACAGAGGGTGGGATTGCACAGCACCTCCCTGCCATAAGCCTGGGACAGTGAGCATTGGGCAACACAGAGGGGAGGTGACAGTCCTGGGAAAGCCACAGTGGGGTGACAGGAGAGGACTGAAGGGTGGGCACCAGCCAAAGTGAAGCATTTTGCCAGTGCTCAGGCACCTCCTTCTATCTGAGCCTTCTCCAGCAAATTAATCCTTATTTATAAATCCAGGTGTAAGCTGGATGTCCCCAGGTGCCACCACAATAACCCAGCTGCTCTAGAACCACACACCAAATACAGGAAATTCTCATTTCACTTGGGCCAGGGAAATTCTGAGCGTCCAGTTTTGTCAGCAGCTGCAAGACAGAAGCACAGACCAGAGAACAAATATTTTGGCAAGTGACTAATGTGGCACACAGCTGGAAAATAAGGTATTCTAGTAAAAGAAGTATTTTAGGCTCCTGAGAAGGCGGGATTCCTTTCAACTTTCCAGACAGATTATAGTGGCCATTTCATGTAGCATTTATCACCTTGCCCAGCAATTTACAACCTGCTGGGTTTGCTCTTTTTGTTGCTCTTTTTAGCCCAGCAAAACACTCTTGGCTGGGGAGAAGTCAGTGTGCTGGCACAGGTGACACTGCTGAAACCCTGATGTAACAGAAAAACCTCATTACAACAAATTTGCTTAGGCAAATGAGCCAGCTAAGGTTTCCTATGGCAGGGGACCTCAGGGCTTCTACAGACCCAGCTTCAAAGCAGCTCCTGGATTTAAAAAAAATCCCTATTTGGAAGAGAAACGGGAGGGGATTTTGTTTGTATGCTTGATTCCCTCCTCTATTTCCGATTTAACATGGGAGTGCGTTTGGCTGGAGGAGGCCAAAAGACTTTTCCAAAGGCACGGCCTTCCCTCCAGGCAGCCAAGCTGTGGATTTGCCCACTCCTCTCCAGAAATCCATGGCACAGCCAGATCCCTTCAGCCAGGAATGCAGCCCTGTCAAATCTCAGGCAGGAGCAGGAGAGGCTGATCTGCCCTGACCCTCTGCTCCCTCCCAGCCCTGCTGGCTCTCCCTGATCCCTGACCCCTGTGCCAGACCGTGCCACTGCTGTTTGCCTGAGCACCCATTCCTGCTGCTCACAGTGCTGGGAATCTGCAGGAATCCCCTGCTGGAGGATGCCCAGGTGCTTCTCTGGCCAGAGCTGTCCCTCCAGCCTTTCCCTCCCCGCTGCATGACCAAGCACAGTGCTGTGTTCCATGGCAGTGCTGGAGAAACCTGAGAACACTCCGGTTTTGAGCACTTCCATCCTGGCTTGCACACAGTATCCCAGAAGAATGCAGCTGTCTCAGGCCAGGATCATTTTTGTAAAGCAGGAGATAGACTTTTTCCCTGATTTATTTATTCATTGCCTATAACGGCTTGTCCACAAACATCCCAGCTTGGTTAAATCTTTGACATGTAAAACATTTCCAGAAATTCTTGCTGCCAGCCGACAAGACAAATGGGGAAGATTTGGCTTTTTTTTTTTTTT